>LPNX010577049.1:496086-529616 GCA_001517045.1 Pseudotsuga menziesii | reverse complement strand
GATGTTTCCTTGATCATCCCTAAAAACATATGAAAAATGATACACGTGACTTTTAAACCTATAAGCACGTATATACGCGGGTTTGACCACTAAAACCACGTACATCGGGATGTGTGCATAATCCAAAATCCTTTTGGAGTTTTCCTTGACATGGATTCGACTCATTTGACTCCTGGCCTTCCCTATTCCTTGAGATCGCTCGGATTCGACCTTTCATTATCCCTTTGAAAAGCTATATAAGGAACCCCTTGGTACATTGAAGGCATAAGAGAGAATTGAGAGAAAAGAAACTATAGTCCATTGTTGCTGGAACTTATGCTTGAGTCTGCATCCCTTTGTCCCTTGGAGCACTTTTGTGTTCTTTCCAAGCTTGCCTTTTTCTTGTGAGCTTTCTATCAAGAGATGGAGGATTGAAGTGGTGGAGGCCCAAGTGGGGATTCAGTTTCTCCGGTTCGCAGACGTGATGTCAGAGGTTGTATCTTGTAATCTCTGATTTATATTAATAGAAATATCTTTTCCTGTCCAATAATGTGTGTTTTAATGCATATTTTATCCATGGGATTATGTCAAATGCTTATAAATTATTGATTATATATACTAGAATAGATCTAACACCATGATATATAGAATGCTTTTATTGTTTACTTGTTGTTGAGGAAGTAATCTATCAATTCAATCTGAAGTTAGAAAGCTCAACGGGGATCTACTTCAACTGTCCTGAATAAGGTACGAGGTCTGATCCTTTATTGTTAGACATTTAATTTCTATTGCATATTGGAAAAGATTGATTTCCGGAGTCAAGCTGTCTGTTGTGGTACCCCAAGCCATAGGAATTTCTCTCCGTAACAAAGACACATTGCTTTGAATTTAGGAGATGTACTCATTTATCTGAGTTTATCTCCACCGACTGGTTAAGCTTCCAGTCCCTATGGAGCCTCTGTCAATGCCTCCAGTGTCGCAGAGATGTCCCAGTTTGTATATCGAGTCTATGCTGCCTTCATTCAGTCACCATACGCCATTATGCTCTTGTTCAAAGGAAGTTGAAACCTGAGTCGGCCATTCTCCATAAGAACCCTTGGGGGCAAGGAAATTTAATCCTATGTGGCGTGGTCCTTATGTGGTCAAGCATGTCTTCGAGAAGGGTGCCTATGAGTTAGTAGATTACAAAGGGACAGCCTTGGCGGAGCCTAGAAATGGGCTCTATCTTAAGAAATACTATGCATGATTTTCAGCCAAGGCTGCTTATTGTATATTATTGTACATCTTTGCATAGTTAGGTCTTTTTCTTATCGTGATCGGGTTTGTGATTAGTTTCCATTTCTTTTGGCAGATGTCAATGGAATCTTCCACCTACATAGGATTCGTGGATGGTGCAAGCCTTCACACTCAACACTTAGCATCTACTGCTTGGGTGATTTATACTCCTATGGGTCAAGTACTGTCTTAAGGAGGTGTATGTCTACGACCATCTTCCAACAATGTTGCTGAATACAGTGACGTTATTGAGCTTCTATGGGATGCCATTCTACATGGCGTTCTATCTCTTGAGGTACATCTTGATTCGGAGTTAGTAGTGTCACAGCTCAATGGTTTGTACCATGTTAGAGATCCGACATTATTGAGAAGGTTCTTGTGTGTGAGATTGTTAGAATGGAAATTTGACAACATACCATATATACACATTCCAAGAAATAATAATCAAGTTGCTGACTCATATGCTAACTACGTGTTAGAACTTAGACCCTATGGGCCACTTTTTATCCTTTGATGTTTCCTTGATCATCCCTAAAAACATATGAAAAATGATACACGCGACTTTTAAACCTATAAGCGCGTATATACGCAGGTTTGACCACTAAAACCGCGTACATCGGGATGTGTGCATAATCTAAATCCTTTTGGATTTTTCCTTGACATGGATCCGACTCATTTGACTCCTGGCCTTCCCTATGCCTTGAGATCGCTCGGATTCGACCTTTCATTACCCCTTTGAAAAGATATATAAGGAACCCCTTGGTACATTGAAGGCATAGCAGAGAATTGATAGCAAAGAAACTATAGTCCATTGTTGCTGGAATTTATGCTTGAGTATGCATCCCTTTATCCCTTGGATCACTTTTGTGTTCTTCCCAAGCTTGCCTTTTGCTTGTGAGCTTGCTATCGAGAGATGGAGGATTGAAGTGGTGGACGCCCAAGTGGGGGATTTAGTTTCTCCAGTTCGCAGACGTGCTGTCAGAGGTTGTATCTTGTAATATCTGATTTATATTAATAGAAATATCTTTTCCTATCCAATAATGTGTGTTTGAATGCATATTTTATCTATGGGATTATGTCAAATGCTTATACATTATTGATTATATATGCTAGAATAGATCTAACACCATGATATATAGAATTCTTGTATTGTTTACTTTTTGTTGAGGAAGTAATCTATCAATTCAAGCTGAAGTTGGAAATCTCAACGGGGATCTACTTCAACTATCCGGAATAAGGTACGAGGTCTGATCCTTTAGTGTTAGACATGTAATTTCTATTGCATATTGGAAAAGATTGATTTTTGGAGTCAAGCTATCTGTTGTGGTACCCCAAGCCATAGGAATTTCTCCCCATAACAGAAATAGCTTATAGGATTTGTGATCATTGCAATACCCAACAAAGACACATTCAAGTGATTTAGCATCTAGTTTCCTCCTATCATCTTTTGGTATGTGGGAAAATGCTTTACAACCAAAGATTCGTAGATGCTTAACTTGTGGTTTATATCCATTGAAAACCTCAAATGGTGTTCGAAATTCTAATTTCTTTGTCGGACTGATATTTTTCAAATATACAACAGTATTCATAGCTTATGCCCAAAAACCATTCAAAATTTGCTTACCTTGTAGCATGCTGCATGCACATTCAACTAGTGTTCTCCATTTTGCTGAGGGGTGTGTGATACTGTAATCTGTTGTTGGATGCCATTCTCCTTATAGTATTTCTTGAAAGCTCTAGACACATATTCACCACCATTGTCGGATCTGAGAATTTTAGTGCATTTTTCTGTTTTCTTTTCGATCATGGTTCTGAACTCCTTGAAGTATTCAAATACATCTCCTTTCCTCCTTATGAACTACACCCATGTGTATCTAGATCTATCATCAATAAATGTCAGAAAATATGATGCACCTCCTAAAGATGTAGTTTGCATAGGTCCACATAGGTCTGTATGAATTAATTCAAGCAGAATAGTTTGCCTCTTTTCTTGATGTACTAGGAATTCATTTCGATGTTGTTTTCCAAGTGCACATGCACTACATTCTAAATGTTCATTCTTTATTACAGGAAGACCTTCAACCATAGATTTCTTTTGAAGTAATACAAGATCATGGTGGTTAATGTGGCCATACCTTTGATGCCAAAGTTCCTCTATGGTGATTATGGTAGATGTAAGTGCCTGATGACTATCTCTAACCACATCCAGCTTGTATAGCCCTCCACATATTGAACAAGTAGCAACAATCTTGTAGTGGTTTCGAATGTCTTTGATATGACACTGGCACTTTCCAAACTCTACTTTCAGGTCATTCTCGGTTATGGTTGAAACATATATTAATTTTTTCTTAATACCAGGCACATACATGACATTATGAATCTATTTCAATTCCCCATTAGATAATTTCACATTTATTATTCCATAACCCTGCACTTTGTGTGACCTATTATCTCCTAAATAGATATGAGTGCCATCAAGTTTCTCATTGTATTCATCGAACCATTATTTCCTACAAGACATATGTGTAGATGCACCTAAATCTATGAACCATGCATTCTCATCATCTGTCTCAACAAACAGAGCATCTTCATAAATAAACAATCTCATATTTTTAAAGTCATTAATTTCGGAGATGTCTGTATTTGCAAAATTTCCATTGTGAATTCCATTGTAGTTTCTATTTCTATAGAATTTATTTTGATAATGATTTCTATTGAGGTGTCTTGGTTTGCCCCAATGATGACCATCTACATTATTTCTATCAGAATCATTCTGAGCCATACCTTTCTGTTTTGGATGAAATCTGCCTCTGTCTCCATTCCATTGTTTGCCTTTGTCTCCATTCCATGGTCTGCTCCATGGTTTTCCTCTATGTGTATATCGACCTCTTGACATCAGTGCTAGGTCTGAACCTCCAACATCTAGATCATAGTTCTTCATTCTTTCTTCTTCTTGGATTAGAATCCTTGTAAGTTCTTCAAAATTTGGGGGTTTTTCTCTTGCTGCAAGTGCTGAAATAAATACTTTGTAGTCTCGCACTAAGCCTTTTAGAGTGATTGTTACTAAATAAGAACTTTCAATAACTTCACCTATGTAGCCCAATTTATCACTCAGTTCTTTAATATGAGAAATAAATTTTCTTACCCCTTCATTAGCCTCCATCTTGATTGACAACAATTTGGTTTTGAGAAACAAAACCTGATTTGCATCAGTTGTTTAATACAGGCGTTTGAGTGTGTCCCATGTTGCCTTGGATGTCGTATAGTTTTGGATATGCAGAATGATGTTGTCTTTAATAGACATCCTCAATGTCAGTTTTGCTTTTAGCTCCCACTTATTCCAGTTTGGAAGCAATGTAGCAGTTGCAAGCCTTGACTCATCACCGGTCACAATTGACCATGCATTAGCGGATTCAATCACAGGTAATCATCTTAAATTTCCAATTTACATAATTTTCATCGTTTAATTTGGATGCTTCATTGATATACGTATCAACAAGAGGTGGATTTTCCATTTGACCTTCTGTCGGCTGATCTGAAGAGCTGATCTATATTCAACTGGAGAAGAATATTGGGAACCACACCTGTTCTTCTTGTCATAGGCGTTTCTGGGGCGTGGTACCCGAAATTCATGTAAGGACAAGCTTGAGCACCACTCTTCCTCTTCACATCTCCAGCAATGCCACCGCTCCTCTCCTTAGGTTGACAGGAAGTACCACCGCTCTTCCTTTGTAAATTTCGTGGAGGCACCCCTCCTCCCCTTTAGCTGATAAGAGGTGCCACAGAGAAAAAAAAAATTACACACTAATCTAAAATCGCAATCTACACGGTTGATATGAACTTAATTCATGACTGATCTGAACTTAAGGAAGGAAATCACTAGTCTCCGCGACTTCTCCTTACATGCAACAATCTACACGCTACTCTCCATGATGGTATTTATGAGTATAGATCGCTTCTCTCTCACGACGATCTCCCTTTAGGTTCACGGTGCTATCCTGCACACATTCTCCGGCACGATGCTCTCCTTTCACGATGATGGCAACTGCTAATATCTCACAGTGATCACAGCTGCTACATGGTGGATGGGGGATCGCTACTTCACTCACGGATCTGAAAAAGAATATTTCAGCTCTTGCACTCAGATTTCAGTGCCAACATTTAGCTCCAATGGTGATCTATTGCTCAACCTCGTCGTTTTCAACCTCACGGCGGTGATCTGCAGCGTTCTCCTTCAATACTCACAGCGAGTAGCAAACAACAATGGTGGAAAAAAAATATACCTTCTCATAGCCCAGCATTGACCCAATCACTCACCCAAGCTCTGATACCAACTAAGAATTAAGAAGGCAGACAGAGCAGAGCTCGAAGGATCACTTACACAAAGGAATGGTCAAACCAATTCAATTAACACTGGAGAAATAGATACAATAAATAGATGCAACTTACAATAACAAACCCAATCCTAGATCCATAAGATGTGGATCTGAAACCTCTACTTGCTAAATATAGAAAGTACACATCAACCCAATACCTAGATACCTGCCTAGCATTTCTACATTATTCCAACAACAACCTGTTTGGATCCCTAAGGATAAGAGGTTTCTGGAACCCTACGTTGCTCTCAACTTTTCATACCTCAACTGAGTGAAACCTAATAGACAACATGAATGTGCTCACTCTCATATTTTATTGAAGTAATCTGGTCACATTATGGTGTTAGCCTTTAAATATATTGAAAAACAAAAATGACAGGAAAAATAACATAACTTACTTCCGAAAGAAATGCGCTCTTATTTCACCCTAATGGATTGACTTGAAAACAAAAACAAAATTTTTAATTTAACTCATTTCCATTTGTTGGTTGCCAAGGAATTCATTAAATGGACATGGAGAGTTGCATGAATCCTTCAAAGAGATTCCCAATAATCACTAAAATCCTTTATGTGTCCATAAAACATTTGTCACTTTTACAGTTGGTTGAGTCGAAACAACGAACCATGTGTAGATAGGGGTTAAATTTGACATCTAAATACCCGTTTTCGCTTTTTTTTACATGTAAGGTGGGAGAGAAACAAACACGTCATGGGTGAAGTTGAATTAATTTTCAAAGTTGTCAATTTGATGGGAATACTAAAGAATTTCCTTATTTAAAAACTACTTTAGAGTTGAATTAATTTTCAGAGTTGTCAATTTGATGGGAATACTAAAGAATTTCGTTATTTAAAAACTACTTTAGAGTGACGAGTCGGAGTTATTGTGGCTACATAGTAGTTGGATTTCAATTAATGCATAGTAACAATTAATCACCATTCACCGACTATAACAAATGAAGGCTCAAGCCATAATGTAATTTGGATTTGGTAGATGTGTCTATATCCATTGATTCCATCCTAACTCCTAAGTTTTGAATTGACAATAAAAAAGGAAACAAGAGTGGCAACGTGGAGACCCTGGTCATGAGAATGCTAAGGGGAACCTTGCAAACCTTGCAGTTTATTGCAATAGAGGACAAGAGAGAACAAGGTGTTTTTTAATGATGTTATTGGATATCAAATTTGTCATTTCAAATGGGGCATTGTGCATACGCTTTCCACTGTAAATATGCATTTTCCATTTCATCTATTAGTTATGTCTGGCTTTGCATTGGAATTCAAATTTATTGTATATTTGCTTGGAAATGGATATATAACTGTAAACTCAAATTGGGAATGATGGCATATTTTATGAAAAGCAACCCCAAATTGGGAATGTTTAATCCACCATAATTTTAGCAATAAACCTCCAAACTTTCTTTATGAAAAATTATGCTAAAATATGTTTCTATCCTGGCAGAATTACTAGCAGTCGCTAATTGACAAGGTTCCAAACGAATCGGCTTATGTTGTTTGAGAAGCACTTAGAATCTTTTGGAATACTCCATCATTCAAGATTCATGCATTTTAGTGTTAAGAATAATGTTGGTATTTGCCTATGGTTCTTAGTAGAAGTTCAAAGTTCAAATTCGTTCCATTGCAGTGAATTGAACGCTAGATTTCTCTTTGCTAAAATTTGCTTGTATGCCTTGAAATGACCAAAAGAAGCTCCATCTAATCTTATCATCGAGAGACCAGTTAACATTAAATTTCGTAGTTGAATAATTTAGAAAGAAAATGTTCCAAAATCTCAGCAAAAATTCAGAAGTGATTAGTGATTAGTACATGATAATATGACAGTGCTTTATAGCATGGTGTGATCCTTAGTAGTACCTAGAGAGAAACCTGTGGAGAAGAGTGAAGAGTAGTGAGTTTAGTTTTTTCTTTGCTAGGTCGATCACCCAAGTAGATTCCTTTATATCTTTTTATCCCTACAGTCTCTCTTTTACATATATTATTATTATTATTATTTTGCATTTCATTATTATTATTCCAGTGTTTTAATGGAGGAATCAGTAATGCATTTATGCTTGCAACACATTATACAACTTAACGAGAACTATATACTCAAAACAAGAACCATGACCATAAAAACTCATATTTTTGCGTCAAAAAAACCAAAATTAACACCAGAATCGAAAATGGTGCTACCGGTAGCAACTTTTTCGGGGGTACATCACCCTTATTTTTATTCGAGCTTAAAATTGCACCCTGTTTGAAACAATGGTATTCACAGTGAACACCTTTGCAATAGATGAACTGAAATCAACCCCCAAATTGAAGAGAGGTTATATCAATCGCAACCATTTCTTATGTCAAGTTACAGTTGTAAGTATTTTGAAACCATGCATAACCCAAGCAAAAAATATTTTTTTTAAATCACTTTCAAAATATAAAAATGATATTTTTTTGAAAAAAATATATTAAAAAAACCTTAAAAATATTAAAAAAAAGCAAATTTTTTTAATTTAAAAACCTTACACAAAAATAATAACAATAATAACATAAAAAAATAAAAATAAGCTAAAATAATTTACATTTTATTTCAAAAAAAACCCCAAAAAATAACAAATTTAAAAAACAAACCCAAAAGTTTAAAACGATTTTTAGACAAATTAATAAAGACAAAATATTTGACCCCTTCGTATGGAAAAACACAAATAATTTTTTTAAAATACTATAGATTTTAAATAAATCAAATTTACAAAATATATTAAAAAATCAAATTAAATTAAATATTATTAAAAAACAATTATTAATATTATTAAAAAAGATTGAGAGGTGGAAGATATGACATAGTGTAGCGCAGTTGGGAGGTCTAACGGATGAATGGCAGAAAATACAGCAGGGGGCATGCAGGATCCTCTAGTTTCGGATCCTCCAGATTTACAGATTGGGGACATTTCGATCCCCCTAGACCTTGGCTCGACCCGGAAGGGTAGGTTTTTTATCGCAAACTCGGGCAATGCATGCCTAGGGATCCCAAGATGCCTAAGATGCAAGTTCAATCCTCGAATTTGAGGGATCGTATTCAACACATGCAATATCATTCCCTAATCGGGAAATTTGTGGGTTTACAATCGTTGGAGAAAGCCCTAGTTTCGTGGATCAATTTCACTAGGAATCCTAAAGGTCATTTCGATCTACAATTAGGATCTAAAGGTTTTTTCACAATCATTTTCTTTAATATGGAGGACAAGAACCGAGTAATTGATGGCGTCCCATATTTCTTCTACTCGGCGTGACTATTCCTGAGACCTTGAAAGGAAAATTTCTGCCCAGAAAAGGAACACATGAGGGTGGCACCAGTTTGGATTTGATTGTACTCGCTTCCAAAGGAATATTGGGACCCTAAAATCTTGGAGGATTTGAGAAATACATTGGGGAAATTTATCAAGATCTCTAAGCAGACTAGGGTCAAGCGATACACATCTTATGCAAGCATATGTGTGTATATGGATATGACCAAAGAACTACCCGGAGCCATAAATATGTCATGGGAAGACGAGGACTGGGTCCAATGCCTGGATTACGAGCATATCCTGTTTCGATGCAGAAGATGCCACGAATATGGTCATCTAGTCAAGGATTTCTCGACGAACCACCCAAAACCTTTACCTAGGAAGGAGGAGGAAAATAACAACCAAGGATTTACTCGGGTCTCCTCAAGGAAGAGAGGTGGAAGGAAGCAAGATCATTAAGAAATCTCCAAGAAAACCTCAATGTCCAATAAGTTTGAGGTGCTAGAAGACTTGGTAGAAGAAACCCTAGAAAAAGAGATAAAGGCTAAGCAGGGAGTCCACTCCATCCAAGAAACTAAGGAGACTCGACCCTCTCCCGAAGCGGAAACAAAGGAAGATCAAACCCAGGAAGAAGCGAAGCCAGAATTTGTGGATGAAGCGGAGGATATGGACATAGGGGACCTAGATCTGGAAGGGATTGAGCAAGCGTGTGTTGAGAAAGGAAAAGGGTATGTGTTGCAAGAGAAAGTTCATTTGTTGAAGGATGCCATCCTCAGGGATAGAGAGAACAACCATTTAGGCATTAGTCTAGGATCTCATAAGGAAAATAAGCAAAAATATGAAGAGCCTAGTAAGAAGACGGGGATGAAATCGAATAAGAAGAGAGTATCAGAAGCAGGGATAATACTGGTAGAGTTAGGTCAGTACCCTACCATCAAGGAGACCCTAGGTCTGTAATTTATAGTTTTCTTAATGAATATTTTGTCCTAGAATATCAGGGGCCTAAATAGCCCTCGTAAAAATATTAAGAAAAATAATTCAGATTTGGTTTTCCTTCAAGAGACCAAATGCCTGTCTGACCAGATTCAGAAAATTGGGAAAAAGATCTGGAAGTGGAGTGATGTATGGGAATCGATGCAAGAGGATATGCATGGGGTATGGGAATTCTGTGGGACCCTAATAAGGTCACTTTAGATGGATTTCGGGGTTCCAACTTCTTTCTCTTGGCAGAATTTAAGGTGATAGGATTCCCTGTCGAAGGAGTGTTAACAAATGTTTATGGCCCTCATTCAGTAAGAGAAAAGAGGCAATTCATTGACACTCTTTGAACCATCCATGCAAGCCTTGGTGGAAAATACTGGCTTATCAAGGATGACTTTAACCTCATAACCTCACTAGCATAAAGGAAGGGAGTTAGACGCAGGCTAGAGGAGAAATATGGGTTTTTTCGAGACATGATCGAAGACCTAAAGCTAGTGGACATCCTTCTGAGGGAAGGATGGTTTACCTGGAACAATAAGAGATGTGGGGATACACACATAGACTCTCGCTTGGACAGGTTCCTGGTCTCGTAGTCTATCCTAGAGCTAGGAAGTGAACTCCATTCAGAAACTCTCCCAAGAGCAGGGTCAAATCATTGTCCAATTGAGTTAAGGTAGAGCGGTCTGGGATCGCAATTCAAAAATCCTTTCAGGTTCGAACAATTATGGCTAGGGCATCTAGATTTTGCAGACAAAATTAAGACTTGGTGGGAGGAATTAATTGAATGCCCGGGGAGGAGCATGTACCAGTTTCAACATAAGCTTAAAGGCCTAGAGGAAATATTAAAAAAATAGAACAAGGAAGAGTTCGACAACATATTTGTGGACAAAAAATCCTTGGAAGCTAGGTTATGGGAGGTTCAATCCAAAGGAATGAATGAAATATATACTCCCAACCTGCAGAAGAAAGAAGACGATCTAAATGCTAAAATTGAGAAACAGGAAATACAAGAGTAAATCCTTTGAAGTAAAAAATCCATGATCAAGTGGCTCAAGGTGGGGGAAAGGAATACTTCATTCTTTCGTTGCTCGGTCTTCCAGAGTAGAATGCAGAACAAAATCCTCTCTCTAAGGATCCTTGAGGGAGCTAGGGTTGAAACACAGGAAGAAATAGAGGTAACTCTTATTCACCACTTTGAAGACATAATAATGGACCCAAGGCCAGATAGACAGAGAGACATTGAGCACATTACCAGACTCGTTCCTTCTCTGGCTTCTCAAGAGCAGAATGATCTCCTAATGAGACCTATCTCCTTGGTGGAGGTGGAGGAACCAATCTTCCAGATGGAAGTGGGTAAGGCCCTTGACCCTAGTGGATTCACTGTGAATTTATTCCATCACTTCTGGGACTTGATCAAACTTGAAGTCTGGAAAATTGTGGAGGATTCTAGGGTCTCACGCAAGATTTTGCCAGCTTTTAATGCCACATTTCTCACTCTTACTCCAAAGGGTGAGGGAGCATATACTCCTGAAAAATTTAGTCCCATAACTTTGTGTAATGTGATATACAAAATTATCACTAAGGTTATAGCTAGTTGGCTCAAACCCATCCTCCCTCATTTGATCTCTCAAGAGAAATCAGGCTCCATGGAAGGAAGGCAGATAACATATGGCATAATCATGGTTCATGGGATGCTTCACTCCCTTAAAATAAGGAAACTCCTAGGCATGATGGTGAAGTTGGATATAGCAAAATCCTATGATAAAATCAACTAGCAATTCATGAGAGGTTTGTTAATAGCTTTCGATTTTTAGTTAGATTGGTTAGAATGGATTATGAATTTAGCGTCTTCAGCTTTCTCCTCTATTCTAGTGAATGGTAGCCCGTCTGGTCTCATCAAGCCCTCGCGAGGGATAAGACAGGGGAACCCTCTCTCCCCATTTCTATTTATCCTAATAGCTGAAGTATTATGGAGATCTTTGTCGAGAATGAGAGATAACAATGACCTTAGAGGCCTTAAAGCTCATCCAAGGGCAGAGAAGCAGACCCACCAAAAATTCATGGATGATATTACGCTAACAGGGTACCCTTCAATCTAGGAGGCTCGAAAGTTTAAGGATGTCTCACAACCTTTGGTAAAGCTTCAGGTTTGGAGATCAATAATCAGAAATCCTAGGTTTTCTTCTTTCACATGCCTCACATCACTTGCTGCAATATCTGTTGCATTTTGGGCTTCCAGGAGAGCTCCCTTCCATCCAAATATTTGGGTGCTCCATGAGTTCTTTATATGGATAAAAAGGGGTCGTGGGTGGAGCTGGTGGATAGCATGAAAACATTTTTATCAAACTGGACCTTGAGACCCCTAAACCTGCCAAGTATAATGGTATTGGTGAAATCTGTTCTTTAGGCCATTCCGACGTACCTCTTTTCTACCGTCGAACCCCAAAATCTATCCTAAAATAAATCAGGAACATTCAAGGGAATTTTTTGTGGATTGGAGCCACCAATGATTGTAAGTGGGATTTGGTAAAATGGGACACAATGTGTACCCCAAAGAACTAGGGGGGCCTGGGCCTTAAGGACCCTGAAGTAGCAAATTTGGTGGGGGGGGAAACTTTGGTGGAGATGGGTAACCCATTCTCAGAAGCCTTGGGCGAAGGTCTAACACATAAAATATGCAGAGGATTGGGATAAGTGGGACCTAATTATATTCTCAGAATACCTTCCAGGGTCTCATGTCTCGAAAACTTCATGTTGGAGGAGGTTTATAGTCCAAGACCATAACTTTTGGGAAATCAGAAACGATCAATCTACAAAGTTGTGGGATGACTCATGGTAGCAGATGTATCCCCTAGGCCATGATGCTAGAATATGGAGGCTCATGGAGGAGTGCACAGATCAAGGAATTACGAAGTTTGAAGACTTTTCGGTTGATCATGAAGTTGACCAACATTTTTGGGTTTGGCCCAGTCGAGACTGGTGGGATCAACAGGGGCCGACAGAGGAAGTTGACGGTGTGGAAGAAGCTCTCGTCAACAAACATATTCGAAAACACACTGGGGAAGATAAAATCAGATGGGGCTACAAACCATAGGGTATTTTTTCAATAAAGGAAGCCTATGAATTATTGACAGAATCAGAAGACCAACTAACGGATGAAAAATGGACAAAATTATGGAAGAAAAATATATGGCCCAAAATTACTATCTTTAGCTAGCTAGTAATGCGGAAGCATATTCTAACAGGAGAAAACTTAAAAAAGAGAGGGATGCTTGGGCCTTACTGTTGTATTCTCTGTGAGCGGCTGACGAGACGTCAGGCCACCTTTTGGATGAGTGTATATTTTCCTTTAGCATTTGGGACCAGGGTGCAACAATATTTCACAGATTGGACTGAATGAAACGAAACCTGGATCGAACCCTCGCAGAATGGTCCAATAAACCATTTCAAAACCCCACCTTGAACAAACTGTGGGAAAACTATCCTCATTGCTTTTTATGGGAAATTTGGCGGGAGAGAAACCTCTGAACATTTCAAGGACAATTACGGATGTAGCCCTGGGTATGGGAAGCCATTACGTCTCGGCTGTAGGAAACTATCAGAGCAAATTCTTGGGAGGGATGCAGACTGGGAGGTGGTTGGTCCTGAAGCAATCATTATGGAAGTCTAGGGATTATCGACCTCATCACAAGGAACTCTCCACCAACAATGCTCAAACAGAAATCCGTGAAGCGCGAATCTTTTGAGTCCTCCACCATTAGGGCTTTCTAAACTTAACTTTGGTGGGGCCTTGAAGGGGAACCCAGGTTAGGCTGGTTATGGATGCATCATTAAAGAATCCAGAGGGAATATGCTTGACTTCATCGTTGTGTTTATCGGATGGGAGACGAACAACGCTGGAGAATTTGAAGGGATTATTCAGGGTTCGGAAATGACGAAGGAAAATTGTTGGTTGTCGCTTTTGATAGAAGGGGATTCCTTGTTGGTCATTAATGTGGCCACAAAGTTGCTCAACGGAACCCAAGTTGCTAAGGTGGAAAGGTCTTGGCATCTAGAAAGCAGGGTGGAGCAAGTTAAGTAAATTTTGGATGCGGGTGTGGCAATGCGCTTCAACCACATAAGGAGGGCAGGAAACAAGGTCGTGGATAGGTTAGCAAACTTTGGAACCGACACCCGCTGAAACACGAAGGCTAGAGATTGCAACAAGTTGACAAATGTGATAGCACGGGATACATGTACTCACCTCCTGCACCAGGACATATGCGGTAGTGATGAAGAAGGGAGGGAAGGACAAGGGGTGGGACATCCCTCTTAATATGACAAATGGGCGGCATTGGGAGAAGGGTGGTGACATCAGCCGAATTTCGTGTGAGTACTAATTTGGTAACCAATCAGGCTCACAGTTAGTCCCGTTGGGAAGAAGGCATACGTGCAACAATGAAGGAAATAAATGGGAAATATGGATTAATCCATGAGATCGATCCGCTCATTACTATAGCCAATCAACGGATCATCATGATAGGTTTAGAAGAAATCATGACCTAAAATTGGAAGGTTCCTTTTAAGGAAGCTCGGGGTGGAGAAGGGGCTTACCAAGCCTATTGGAAAATAGTGTCAATTACTGTTTTGGATAGAGAGCGACAGGGTCTAATATGGGTCATTGTTATTATGAGCCGGGAAATATAAGAGAGTATGGAGGTGATAAAAGGAAAATGGAAATGGGTCTTAAGTGGTGATGAGGATAGTGGAAGGGTGACTCGCGCTTAGAGGAAAGCCATGTCGGAGTCCCGCATGCTTGAACTGGAGCTGCCATTTGAGTTTTAGTAGAAAATTAACCTCTTAGAGAAGCATCTCTGGGAAGAATTGGGTCGAGAAACTCTCCATGAAGAATGCCAAAAATTGGTCAAGGACCCGGGCCACAATGTGGAGCATTTAAGCTTATATGAATGAACGGTTTCCCTCTTCTAGGTAATGAAAAACCTCATTCGGTGCTCGACCTAGGAGAAGAAGGAGACCGCTGATTCAGGGGATTCCATGGAGCAATGGCGAGCGGGAGTGGATGCAAACTTGAAGTAGTTGAACCAGGAGGTGGACCTCTTCCCGTAGTTCTTTGGGATTCTGCCTCCCCCGGCCATTCCTCAGCCAGCAAACCCGACGTAGGATAGTGGTAAGGATCTTGGTGGTTTTCTGGATCTGCTGTACATTCTGTTGTAATGGCCTAGTTCTAGGTCTTTTCATGTTTTCCTTTTGTAGTCTATCACACGTGTTCCATCTGGAGCAGGGTTTTCTCTTTGATAGTCATATGGTTAATAGCCTGGTCTGCTATCCCTCGGACAAGTCAGAAGTCTTTTTTTGGTCAAAATGATAGTTATGCTATTCCTATGGACGTCGTTTGGGTTTTCATTTCTGTTGAAGGAAGCTTTTGTAATAGGTCCATTGTCAGGATGAATTGGTTATCACAGTTTTCCGCTGACCTATGTGCAATGTTGAATATGTCTTAATAGAAGGACTAAAGTAATGTCGATTGTATCTATCTTTTTTTGCTATTAATAAAATCTCTCTTACTTACAAAAAAAAATATTATTAAAAAAAAAATAAAACAAAAAATACACTATTAAAAAATAAGTCACGTTAGAAATAAATGTTTTTATTAAATATTATTAAAAAAAACAATTTAAAATAAAAAATAAATAAACAAACCTTATGTTAAAAAAACATACAGTTTATAGTAAACAAAACAAGGGAAATAAGGGGCAAAAAACATACACTTTATAGTAGACAAAACAAAGGAAATAAGGGAGGTTGCTAAGCAACAAGTCCCTGCCCTAAGTTTTGAAGTCTGGTTGATATATTTATTTTTATCACTACTGCCCTACCAGATGCTGCTCCTTTTGCTGGTGCGAAGCCAGTACGCAGTTCGTGCCAAAGGTTAGCTTCCTGTTTCCAACGAATTTCTATTGGATTGACTCAATTTCAGTTTATAGAAAGGAATGACCCTAAGATCTAAGCCCAAATTGGATTACTTTCAAATGCAACCTTTTGGAATTCTTTTGTTTCCAGTGCCAACTTCTAATGATGTATTGAGCATATCCAACATGAAACTTGAGAATCCATGAGCAATCTAAGAGGTTGCATAAAACATGGTGGCTGCATTCAGCTTTATTAGACAATCACATGAATGGATTCTTGTTGAGCTTGTACCCATAGGCTGTAGTGGAGGAGAATGGAGAGAGGATAATTTCCAAGAGCACCAGTTTAACCAAAAGCATCCCCATAAGCACCAGTCTAACTAGGATCATATCCATAAGCAGTTTAATAAGCATTAGGACCAGGAGTTCCAGCATAAGAATTCCCAGTAGCATAAGCACAACAAGTCGTCCCAGCACAATAAAAGTCTAAGAAGGCATAGCAGGAGCACTACTCCCAGCAGTTCAATCAACATTTTCACAAGCAGAACCGGGCCAAGCAGAACGACCAGCACGAAAATCAGCACTAGTGGAACGAGTATAATTTTCGTAAGCCCTAGTTTAATCAGCAGCAGTTTAACTGGCAACCTTATTCTAAGTGGTTCCCAGAGTAGTTCCAGGATAATCCGAAGTAGCAGCTGTATAAGCAATTAATTGTTTAACCGGGTAAGTAAGTTGCATTTGTCCCAGTGTAACGATCAGCAATAGAACTGGATAATAAATTCCCGGCAGCACAAGTTTCATAAGAATCCCCAGTAGCAGCACTACTCCCAGTAGTTCCAACAGCACTAGTTTAAGCAGTTCCAGCAGCACTAGTTTAAGCAGTTCCTGGGGCAGTACCAAAAGCAGTTCCATCATAAGTTCCACCAGTATATCCATAAGCAGTATAAGCTGCATAATAACTCTAAGCAGTTTCTAGAGCAGTTAAAGCTTCATTCCCAGGGGCATAAAAAGTATCCCCAGCAAAGGCAGCACAAGCACTAGCATAACCAGGCCAAGCAGCCTTACCAGCATCCCCATAAGTAAAATTCTAACCAGTAAAATATTAATAAGCACCAGTGTCATTAGCACCAGTGGAACAATAAGAATTCTAAGTATTTCTAGCATTTAAAATATATAAGTTACAAGAAAAGCACTACAATAAGCAGTACAATTCTAATAAGTCTAAGCATAATAAATTCTGGTAGCACCAGTCTAACCAGCTTAATTATGGGAATAATTATTCTTCCGAGCAGTAGCATTATTCCCAGCAGAACCAGGTTAAGCAACACAAGCAAAAGTGGTCCCAGCACAATAACTCTAATAAATTCCATAATAAGTTTAACCGGCCTCCTGATTCCCGGCAACAATACTCTAAGCAGCAAGACTATCTAATTCCAATAAGCATAAGTCGAAATGGTATTCTAAGCAGCACGATAAGAATCAGCATTCAAATTTGCAGGAGCAGTACGAGGAGCGGTTCTAGAAAAATCCCCATAAGCAGTGTAACCAACGGATATCCTGGTAGCATTATAAGCAAGAGTAGCAGTCCTAGCAGGAGAAGTTCCATCAGCATTTGATAATAATTTTAATCACATAATTCCAAGCATTCTAACTCATAGCACAAGCAGTTTCACAAGCAGAACCAGTAAAAGCATAAGAATAATTACCAGGAGAATTTCCAAGAGCAAAAGGATTGGCGGAAGTAGTTCCAGCAGTAAAAAAAAAGCATAATTCCTCCCAGCAGGATTTGACTCATAAGTTCCCATAGCAGTTCGAGCATCATAAGTGGAAAGGGGATTCCCAGCCTAAGTTTCTAGAGCAGCATTCTCAGTAGTGGATGAACCAGTTGGACTAGCTTTCCCAGCATAAGAATTTGAACCTGTTAAGTAAGCACCTCCTAAAGCAGTAGTCCCAGCTTCAGCATAATTCATAGCGGTATCACCATAAGTAGCGTAAGCAGCAGTAAACGTAGCAGTGAAAAAGGAATTCCCACCAACATAAGAATTCCCAGCATAACGAGCAGCATAAAAAGCAAGCCGAGTATGACAAGCAGTTTAACCAGCATTAGAAGAATGATCCCTAGGAGCCTAAATATTTCCAACACCAGGATGACGATAAGCAGCACGAGTGAAATAAGAATCCCCATTTAATCATTGTTTGCTTAGACAATATCAAAGGTGACAGATTTGAGTCTTCTCAACTATTTTTTTTAAATTGTAAATCGAAATTGTTAGTTTTGCAAAATTGTATTATTCATTAAACGACTTTGATTTTTCACAATCAAGATCAAAGAATGCTCAACCCTATTAATCTAGGCTTTTTGCAGATTAGCTCTTTCAATTTACAAGTGTGTGTTTTGCAGGTTTACAGAGATATGTAGTCAAAGGCACATTCTCTACATGTGGAAATTGCATCAAACTGAAAAAAAAAAAAACAAATTGGCATGTTTCATTTGTGTCAATCTTTAAATTCTTCATTGATAAAAAGTTGAATTTGCTAGAAACAAACTTGTAATAGAAAAGGTACAGAACAAATTTTCATTGGTTTGTTGTTTTGGTTATAGTGCCCCTTTTAAGCAATGCATGCTGCAACTTATGAGGCTTTTGAGCAGCCATGCCTTTTAAGCAGCCATGCATGTTACAAACTGCTTCAATCGTATGAGCCTTTTAAGCAGCCATGCATGCTACAACCCGTTTGTAACTTGCCAACCAGCAACCTGTCAAGTCAAGAATTGAAATATTGTGCCAATTAGGAGCTATGTAAGATGCCCTGAGCGTTTGTGCCTTATAAACCTTGTGATTCTTGCTCATTTATACTTTGTCAAGGATGACATTTGCATGGTCCAATGTAAAAGTACCATGTATGTGAAAATCTCGTAAGCTGTAAATAATATCACATGTGTCTTCCAAGTACTTTCATATGTGACATCCACTAGTGAAGGACAAAGTGTTGTTAACAAATCTCCCTGTAAAGTGCACTGTTTCTGGAGATTTGTACTTGTCTGTATTGTGCATTGCAATCTGGGCAAGTATCTATAAGATGTTTGCTGCTCGCAATTTGAACAATGAATTTTGTCATTGTCTATTGCTGCAAATGTTTCTATTGCAACATCACAAGTGTTGCAAGTTGGCACAAACGGATCTGAGTTGACATTCTGGATTGTCAACATGCCTTCGATCTGAATGCAATGGAAAAATTAATATGAGATTCAATAAAATAAAATGAATATTTTAAAGCAAATCAATTCTAACTAGATATTATTTACCCTTGTTGTCATAGAAATCAATTGTCCCAGGTCTGCAATTGCTCGTTTTGTGTTCAGGTATGTAATAAAAGTTGATTTGCTTGTTTGTAACCTTTTTCCAAATTCTTCTCTTCCTTTGACAATATTCCTAAATGGGAGCATTGGTGTTCTTTTCTTTGACAATTGATTTTGTATTTCAGAGTACCACGAGGAAAATGATGGAAAAAGATAAAGCTGCAATAAAGTAAAACATTATTAACTTTTGTATTTCAGAGTACCATGAAGAAAATGATGGAAAAAGATAAAGCTGCAATAAAGTAAAACATTAGTCTATATATTCATTTGTTTTGTTTGCTACTCACCATTGCTTGGTCGTCTTCGACATATTTACTAGTCACTATAATAGTTAACTATGTTCTCAAAACTAAGTGAATGGTTGTCTATCGACATATTTACTAGTCACTATCATAGTTAGCTATGTTCTCAAAACTAAGTGGTTGGTTGTCTATCGGCATATTTATTAGTCACTATCACAGTCAGTTATATTTTCAAAACTAAGTTGTTGGTAAACTAAGTGGTTGGTTGTCTATCGGCATATTTATTAGTCACTATCACAGTCAGTTATATTTTCAAAACTAAGTTGTTGGTTGTTTATCCGCATATAACTGAAATTAAAACTTTGTTACTTGATTGAAACTCTTTCATTTGCTTTAAATTTATGTGGGTGAGATTTGTCTTCAATGAAGATGGCTTTCTTTCTATTTTTTTCTTTCTTTATTTCTTGTATTGGCCTAGCTTTGTCTTAATATAGGGTGGATTCCTTTCGTGTCTTTTCCTATCCTTTGTGCTCTTTCTTAATGATAAGTCAGTATTTCAAGTCCTAAATTACAACTTTTAAAGAGGTGGATACCATTTTAGACGAATTTAGTTTTAAACTATGTTAATGAAGGAATTAACCCAACTACCCACCAAGCATCAACAATTTTATCATTTACCCAATTTACCACAATGATAATTTATCAGGTACTGAATTTACCACACATGCTTGCCTTTGGGTTATTAGCATTGGAAGTTAGAAGCACGTGTTGAATTTAAATACCCATTTCTCTATACATTTAAAATAGCTCTCCTTCTGCATTTTCTAATAAATTTGATAATAATATAAAAAACAACTTTTAATGAAACTCTTTTGTGTTTTTCTTAAACATGAAATTGTTTTTGTTATTTTGATATTGAGTTGGGTTAGAATTACAAAAGCATGGGTTAAAAATTACCTACAAAGGCATGGAAATAGGGTTTTGTTGTGGAAGGCTTCCAATCCCATTTTGTACACTTTTAATACTTTCAAGTTACAATTTATAGATCTTGTTGTTAAAATCTTTTCACATGGGGATTGTCTTCCAATATCAAAGTTTTTCATGTTAATGGGGATTGTCTTTAATGGAAAATCGATAATGGGTGACAAGTGCATATCCGGTGTGACCCATGGGTTGTTTGTCCATTGCAATACACCCTATCAGATCATATTTGCATACACTTGCAGTCCAGAAACATCTACCACCTGGATCAAATATGGATTGGTCATGATGCAACATATTATAATCAGATTTGGTTATCGATGCGGGATTTGGACTTGTGGCATGAGGAATGGCAAATTTGGGATGGTTATTTAAGTGCTTTAAAATCCTCTTTCATCCACTTTTATGAAGTGGAGGATCAACTCACATGGAGCTATAATGAAAATGGTGGATCGTATGTGCCCAAAATTGGTTATCTCTATCTTCGTATGAAAGAGGATCACCTTGACCCCTGATGGTGGAATAACACTATTTGGAAACTAAAATTACCCCCAGAAATGAAATTATTCAATTGGCTAGCCCTCCACCATTCCACCCTACCTAAGAGATCATGGTTCGTCATTATTGGACTAGGCCTATCTGTGTTCCCTGTGTAGATACAACCATGAATCGATGGATCACTCGTTTATTACCTATCCATAATCATAAATATGTGGCGATATGCTTCAAGGGTTAGAGGCATTCATTTCCTTTGGCATGGACCGCATCTGGTGAATGCTCTATCTAGTTGGCTTCAAAAGGATGAACACACCGAGTACTTGGCCTTAACTGTGATTATCATTTGCTATGTGTGGTATGTTAGGAATTTGGCTATTTTCAAAGAATCATATGTTCCTTAGGAAGTGTTTCCAAACAAAGCTTTAGCTACCCTTGACTTATTTCCTCAAGTCAATGAAAAAAACAAATTACGTATCATCAAATATCCTATGATAAATAAAAATGTTGGGCTTTGTTTGATGGTGCTTCATGAGATCACACATCTATAGGCAGGTTGATTCTATTTCTGTAGTATCTTACACAAGTGATAGGGTCATCCCTAATCAAGGATCTAACTTCGTCTTGTCCTATCTCATTTTGTCTCATTATTTTGTTTTTTGTTTTCATATGTTTAAGAGCATTGACAAGTGGTTTCCAAATATGCTCTGCACTGATAAAGGTCACAAAGAACGTTGGTGTTCCTAATTGTCTGATCATTGCATATAGTTTGTTGTGCATTTGATGATGATAATCTGGAGATGTACGAATTGCTTTTAGATCCATGTACCCAATGTTTGATTTGAGGATGCGATCTAGATTTGGCTTTGATCTAATGTCCTTGGCTACTAGTTTCCTATCTTTTAGTTGACCTTGCCTTATCCTAATCCATATACAATTGAAAAATTGATTTAGGATGATTTGAATTGCTTTGTAAAACAAGTTGGTTGTATGAAAAGCAAAGTCATGGCTGCTATGCAATACCTCCCATTGGAAAATCTTTTGATACGTGAAGTTATTTATTATGTCATCCATGCATTTTCTCCCATAAAACAATGAAGGGAAGCTCATTTCTTCAGAATGCTTGTCATAGAATATTCCTAGTGGCATGTATCCCTCAGCAGGTGCAACATTGATTTGCTTATTTGCAAGATCATAAATAGTGCGTGCATCAATGAATCCATGTATCAATGTCTTTGTTATTGGTTCGGGTAGATCATCGATATCAGTACAATCATGCTCGATGTTTGTTTCACTATCATATGATTCCTTGTTTTCAATGAATACTTTTTCCCATTTGTTGTCTATTTTGACATCCTCTAGTTTATATAGCATTGTTTGGCACAATTGTTTCAATGCTTTCATGACAATATGAATTCGAATTCTTCCAATTGCATAAGCATTTTTGAAATTCAAACGTCTCTTAATTGCCACTGCAATGTATCTGTTTCTATGATGTTCCTAGGCAATGCAGATTGAATTTTGTTTATACAAGTAGGCACATTAATCACCCCTCCTGTGAGACCTAATTGTGGTTTCTTATAGTGAGGTCCCATTTCTTTGATCTGTAGAAATGGTATTCTTAGTGCAACTAGTCTCTCTTCTAGTTCAGACAAATTTGACAAAGTTTTCGTACCTTTGTTTCTCCGAATTTCATCAGGCACTGCAAATGTAGGAGTTATGCCATTCTTATATGACTTCTTGAAAGATTTACAAATGGATTGAGACACAAAGTCATTGTATTCTATTTGTTTGCTTCTTGTCATTATATTTGTTCGAGTTCTTTTTTTTGCTACTTGTTTCCGATAGGCAATGTCCTTTTTAAAGAAAGTTCGCTGACAAACTGAGCAATCATAGATTGGTGTGTCAGTAATTTGCTCATGGTATTGTTGTTCAAAGATCGTCATAGTTGCTTTTTCCTTTCTTTGATAATTCTTTCTTTTTCGTTGCAATTTTTTCTCTTTTACTATTGTTGTATTAGAGCCTAGTTGTATTTGATGCAATTTAGGATGTTGTCTTGCAATTTTCTTTATGCAACGGAGTGAAATGGGTGATTTATT
The DNA here is from genome assembly GCA_001517045.1 of Pseudotsuga menziesii. NCBI lineage: Eukaryota > Viridiplantae > Streptophyta > Pinopsida > Pinales > Pinaceae > Pseudotsuga > Pseudotsuga menziesii. Next base: position 506,640 of record LPNX010577049.1, on the reverse strand, counting down.
TGCATGCAAGGCTTCTTATCTATTTTCGATTGCTACTTCATGATTATTGAACTTGTCATTGTCAGTTGTAATCATGTTCGTTTTGTCTAGTTGTCTATCTTGCTATTTTGTTGTAACCATGTTCTTTTTGTCTAGTTTTCTTTCTTGTTCTTTTATTGTAGCATGGGGTTTGATTTGATAAGGTCTACAATTGCTTCTTGCAATTTTTTTTATTGAAAGAAACGATATGGTTTTCTTTACTTTGTATGGTATTCTTTTATCGATTTCTTGATGTGTGTCATTGTTTATTTTGATAGTTAAAAAATCAGTTTGTTGATTGATTGTTGATTCAATAGTTTTAGCTTTTAGCTATTGCAATTTGCAACTGCTTCTTGCAATTTTCTTTAAGCAATGCAAAGATAGCTGTTTGCGATGAGGATTAAAACGTTTTTCTAATGTATCTTGAATGGGAATTGACCTTTCATTGATTCTATGTTCTACAGAAACATGTTCAAGAGAACATTTTACTTGTTTAGTAGAACATGAAAGCATGTTGTTGTTTTCCTTATGAAGTAATGGCTCAAAGTGGCCATTTATAGGGTTCTCGTCATGAAACAATATGTCAAATGTGTTTGTTCCAATCGTAGATTTAAAGTGCAAATAAGATCGTGCTGGTGTCTTTGACCAAACCCTAATTGGAACCTTCAACCAATTCGATACCCAATGTATACAAAATATGTCCCCCCAAAGGCCTCTAGTTTCAATAGGCAAACTGCTTGAAGCTGAAATTGACATTTTTTGTAGGTATACTTCTGGGTCATGTATATTGTGCATTTCTATAAGGGATTCTTTATGCAGTTCATGTTTATAGGATGTTATTGCTTCAGGATCTTGTTTCTCTAGAAAACCTCTAAAATATTCTATTGTTCCTTTTCTTAGTTCTATTGATGTGTATCTAGAATTAAATAAAACTTGTAAACTGTCAAACAAACAGTCCCCAACCAAGTAAGAATTTTTTTTCAATCGAAATAGACAATTCCTCTCTAATACTATATCTAGTGGTCCTTTTGAATATAGGATATGTAGTTCCACATGAGTTTAGAAATTATGATTCAAGTTTGTGCTAGCTGAAGTTTGAATTGTGTACCTTATATTTAATTGATCTCAGTTGCACTAGCATTAGTGTTCTACAATATTTATGTTGAAATGTTCTACAATCTTTATGCTGAAACGTGAAAGGAGTGAACAAATTGTCCAAACAAAAATATTTACTAAACATTAGTGAACAAATTGTCAAAAAAAAGAAAATTTAAAATAATACAATTTTTTTTTTCCATATGAAACAAATTGCATTTAATAGAAAACAACCTAGATAAAATTGCATTTAATAGAAAACAACCTAGATAAAATTGCATTTAATAGAAAACAACCTAGATACTGAGTTTAGCATTTAAAAATGGAAATTGACTAGATCATAATGTCAAGAAATTGCAATTAATAGAAAACAGCTTAGACCAGTCAAGTAAGCTGTGACTCTTAGTCATTATTGAATCAATGTTACTGTTTTAAATGAGAGCACATTCAGAAGATGAATCTTTCAAACAAACAATTTAGACCAGTCAAGTAAGCTGTGACTCTTAGTCATTAGTGAATCAATGTTACTGTTTTAAATGAGAGCACATTCAGAAGATGAATGTTTCAAACAAGTTTATTCTGGCACATTTTGCCTGTGTTTCATTGTAAAAATAATTACTGTCAATAACAAATAACTGGATACCTATTATCATAAATCGGGACCTATGGTAAAACATGACTCTAAGACTCTAAATTGGGCATAGCTTTGTTTCATGCACTCTTTAAAATCCTTGGAGACAAACAGGGGAGAATAATGACAGAATTATGCAGTCAAATATTTGCCCCAAACAAAACAGCTTCACCAAGGATTGTTTTCTTATTCAAGAAATATTATCTTATTGCTCTATGCACCACTGATGTCGAGTATAAAGAAAGGTGCAATGAATGCAGCTGCGAAAGCAGTTTGGGTCTCTAACTTAATGGATGAGTTTGGACTTGCTCATAAGAATTTATCTATGGTCTGTTGTGATATGGCGATATTTCCATCCAAGACAATCTAAGAACAACCAGTACGGATTCCGAATCTAATATTTGTCGCTATTAGCAATGATGAGCCCTTATAATATCAAAGTTGTTGTTGTGATATGAAAAACAGGAATTGGCTCCACACCCTTATAATATTTAAGCTAGTTCTTTTCCATGCAAGTATGCAGGCCATTAGAGCTTTCCTGGAACAAAATGCCCCAACCAACCAAAAGACAAGTCCTTTCAAAGGTGTGGGGAGATACAAAACGAATGTGAATTCTGTTGTCAAAGTAGATATTTTATAAACGATGAGAATGAAGCTTATTTTATTTTCATAACTTATATTTAAGGTATTAATGCGTAAATAACATATCACTAATAAGGTATTAGTGTCTCAATAGCATATCACTTATTATTTATTATATTTTTTTAATATATATGTTTTTATTATCAAAAAAACAATAATCTATATTTTTTTGTAATCTATATTTTTAAGTAACCTTTCAAAAAAGTATTTGTAACTCGTATCAATTAACTCAGCTTGGAAAAGGGTTAATTGATAAATATCAACTCCTCCAAGCTGAAGCCGATTGATAGAGTTCATGGCTCAATAAACTTCAATTGACACAGTTAATAAAATAAATCTCGTCTCTTTATAGAATATATTAGAATCTGACTTAAAGTAATAGAGTTCTCAGCTTTTGTTGAGCAATGAACTTTTTCTAAACATTGTAAGACAGAGATCTAAGCTCATATGGTTAACTAATTAAACTATTATTTCATTATTATCAAAATACTAAATATCAAAATACTGGTTAAAGAAATAAGAGGTAGTGTGTCCATGCATACACCTTAGTATTTAGGTTTTGTTATGTAGCATTCACCCATTTTGAGTAAATGAAATTCTCCTTGAAAAGATGAAACCCATGGATTTCACATATATAAATACTCCGGTGGCTAGCAGAGGAACTCATCTCAAACAATCCAAGAAAAGGTAGGTATGTATGGATTGTTAAACCAAATCCACAGATTGTAATCATTATCCAAAGTGAAAAGATCTGTTAACCGGACATACAAAGTTAATAGAAAAACTAAAAATAGTATTAAACATGAGCAATGGGGTATTGGATCTCCTCCAAAGAAGTCTTTCTTTCTTCATGTAAGAAATAATGGAATTAACTACAAGCTAAATGTGGGTGATTAGTCTCTACTGGAGAGGTCACTCCCTCTCACTACTCGCAGTAATGACAAAGGATTTATGAGATAACTACTCTTGACATTGCCCAAGTGATGACAAAGGATTTATGAGATAAGTATTCACAATAGGAAAAATCGAACGAACAAACCCAAGATACGGCTACTATGGATTTCAATAGAATATTGCAAATTCATTAAGGATCCATTAGCATCAGCGTAAATATTGTTTGACCGCTGTAGAAGGATATACATATGCCACAGACTACACTCCAACAAAAGTTATTAATAAATAATAATAAAAGATCAATTACTAATTAACAATGCTTTGCAAAAATAACACTAAAGCACAATCATTTAATAGATCTGGGAAGTCGGGAGAGCCTATACCAAAAGTGAATCGATGTGATGAATCTTTTTTTAAAGAAGTATACTTGCTTACAAATACAACTTCAAAAGTGAATAGATGTTCTTAATATTATCTATTATCTATGTCCGTGTCAAATTTATGGTAATATTCTTATCTCTTATCTATCTCTTATCATACTAATTATCACACTTATCAATCTCTAAGAAAGACAAGACTATTATGTCTTTAAAAGAACATAACAGTTTGCAGCTGCAGAATATAAAGAATCTGGAAGTAGCAGTAAGAGAAGAATCTGAAGGGCTGATGCTAAGGAAGAAAATTGAGAGGTGTGTAAGGAACACCATTTACGAAACACAACTGCTAGAGCTAAGCGACATGCTCCAAACAGACTGACTGCAATTGAGGACTGTAATATTTGATATTCAACAGAAAATAGAGAAACTGAAGAAGCATTCTGAAACTGAGTTGACCACAAAGAAGTTGAAAATTTTAGATCCTGCAGAACAACTAAAAAAAATGAAATTTGCAATGGATTGCAAACTTCTGTTATTATTGGTATATTAGAAACATTTATTGAGGAGTTTGAGTATGAAATGTCACAGTTTAGACAGGACTTGGATTTTAAGAATGGACATATAAATTCATTGGCTGGTAAGCTTAATTGTCTGGGGCTGGAGAGTGAGACTTAGCAGGCCCAAATATCTAGGAATCATGTAATTGATGCAGAGATAGAAAACAATCTTAGTATCCTGAGGGAAAAAATCGAAATGCAATGTTCTAGATTGAAGGAGGAATTGGAGGATGAAAGAGGTACTATAAGAGATAATTTGCTAAGGATAACAAAACTTCAGACAACCAATGATGGCATGCACAAAATGTTGAAAGAACATAAACTAAATTTGGAACAGTTGGAAGAAAAAATGTTGGAACAGCAATGGCAACCAAATCTATGAAAGAAAACTGATTGAAGCCATGGAACTTATTACAGACTTAAATTCAAAGTCCCCTTCTCATTTCTTACATGGCTTATATCAATATTTTATATTTTATGATGCCTATATGTATTCAAAATTATATTGGTTAGTATCCATATCATTAGGTGTTAATATTCTAACCATAAATTGATTGATGTAAGATACAGACCTTGTTTTATGCCACATGTTTTAAAACCTAAAATATATATACATATTTAATGTAAACCATTTTTTACGTTTGAAATTCATGTCAACTATTAAAAAAATATAAACTCTATCCACTTATTCTCATCACCGAAACGCTGAAAATGATTTCATTGTTTTGTATTTCTGCTCAGTTGTGAAAAACAAAGATAAGTTTTTTATTTTAAAATAAATTTTTGGTTTATTTCTATAAAAATATATATTTTAATTTTAAAATAAATTTAAAATGTAGTTTTGAAGGTTAGTTCAAGTAGTTATGAGTTAAATGTGAATTTTTTTTAGAGACAACTCTAAATGCTGAAAGGCTAGAAGTGTTGAGATTACAGGAAAGGTTGGAAGCTTTTGAATCTCAGACTGGCAGTCTAACTAGCATTCACCTTCACAAGGAAAATTCTGTGTTTGACTATATCAACTCCAAATTCTTGCATATGACCTTAAAATTAGACGACTTTGCAGAAAGTTCAAAGATGTTCTTTCAACATATTCAGAGTCAAATTGAGTTATTTTAGAAAGGACACTTAGAACAACAATGGAAGTACCGTTTTCTGTAAAAGAAAATGAGATTTGCAATGGATTGCAAAATTCCGTTATTATTGGTATATTAGAAACATTTATTCAGGAGTTTGAGTATGAAATGTCACAGTTTAGACAGGACTTGGATTTTAAGAATGGGCATGTAAATTTGTTGGCTGGTAAGCTTAATTGTCTGAGTTTGGAGAGTGAGACTTAGCAAGCCCAAATATCTAGGAATCATGTAATTGATGCAGAGATAGAAAACAATCTTAGTACCTTGAGGGAAAAAATGGAAATGCAATGTTCTAGATTGAAGGAGGAATTGAAGGATGAAAGAGGTACTATAAGAGATAATTTGCTAAGGATAACAAAACTTTAGACAACCAATGATGGTATGGAAAAAAGGTTGAAAGAACATAAACTAAATTTAGAACAGTTGGAAGAAAAAATGTTGGAACAGCAATGGCAACAAGAAACTGGATGCCAGTTGGGTAACCAAATCTATGAAAGAAAACTGATTGAAGCCATGGAACTTATTACAGACTTAAATTCAAAGTCCCCTTCTCATTTCTTACATGGTTTATATCAATATTTTAAATTTTATGATGGCTATATGTATTCAAAATTGTATTGGTTAATATCCATATCATTAAGTGTTAATATTCTAACCATAAATTGATTGATGTAAGATGCAGACCTTGTTTTATGCCACACGTTTTAAAACCTAAAATACATATACATATTTAATGTAAACCATTTTTTACGTTTGAAATTCTTGTCAACTATTAAAAAAATATAAAGTCTATCCACTTATTCTCATCGCCGAAACGCTGAAAATGATTCCATTGTTTTGTATTTCTGCTCCATTGTGAAAAGCAAAGATAAGTTTTTTATTTTAAAATAATTTTTTGGTTTATTTCTATAAAAATATATATTTTAATTTTAAAATAAATTTAAAATGTAGTTTTGAAGGTTAGTTCAAGTAATTATGAGTTAAATGTGAATTTTTATTTAGAGACAGCTCTAAATGCTGAAAGGCCAGTAGGAAAGGATGGAAGCTTTTGAATCTCAGATTGGCAGTCTAACTAGAATTCAGGCAAATTCTCTTCTTGTCAACTATTAAAAAAATATAAAGTCTATCCACTTATTCTCATCACCGAAACGCTGAAAATGATTCCATTGTTTTGTATTTCTGCTCAGTTGTGAAAAACAAAGATAAGCTTTTTATTTTAAAATAAATTTTTGGTTTATTTCTATAAAAATATATATTTTAATTTTAAAATAAATTTAAAATGTAGTTTTGAAGGTTAGTTCAAATAGTTATGAGTTAAATGTGATTTTTTTTTAGAGACAGCTCTGAATGCTGAAAGGTCATAAGTGTTGAGATTATAGGAAAGGTTGGAAGCTTTTGAATCTCAGATTGGCAGTCTAACTAGCATTCACCTTCACAAGGCAAATTCTGTGTTTGACTATATCAACTCCAAATTCTTGCATATGACCTTAAAATTAGACGACTTTGCAGAAAGTTCAAAGATGTTCTTTCAACATATTCATAGTCAAATTGAGTTATTTCAGAAAGGACACTTAGAACAGCAATGGAAGTACCGTTTCCTCTAAAAGAAAATGAGATTTGCAATGGATTGCAAACTTCCGTTATTATTGGTATATTAGAAACATTTATTCAGGAGTTTGAGTATGAAATGTCACATTTTAGACAAGACTTGGATTTTAAGAATGGACATGTAAATTTGTTGGCTGGCAAGCTTAATTGTCTGACGTTGGAGAGTGAGACTTAGCAAGCCCAAATATCTAGGAATCATGTAATTGATGCAGAGATAGAAAACAATCTTAGTACCCTGAGGGAAAAAATGGAAATGCAGTGTTCTAGATTGAAGGAGAAATTGAAGGATGAAAGAGGTACTATAAGAGATAATTTGCTAAGGATAACAAAACTTCAGACAACCAATGATGGTATGGACAAAAGGTTCAAAGAACATAAACTAAATTTAGAACAGTTGGAACAAAAAATGTTGGAACAGCAATGGCAATAAGAAATTGAATGCCAGTTGGGTAACCAAATCTATGAAAGAAAACTGATTGAAGCCATGGAACTTATTACAGACTTAAATTCAAAGTCCCCTTCTCATTTCTTACATGGTTTATATCAATATTTTAAATTTTATGATGGCTATATGTATTCAAAATTGTATTGGTTAATATCCATATCATTAGGTGTTAATATTCTAACCATAAATTGATTGATGTAAAATGCAAACCTTGTTTTATGCCACATGTTTTCAAACCTAAAATATATATACATATTTAATGTAAACCATTTTTTACGTTTGAAATTCATGTTAACTATTAAAAAAATATAAAGTCTATCCACTTATTCTCATCACCGAAACGCTGAAAATGATTCCATTGTTTTGTATTTCTGCTCACTTGTGAAAAGCAAAGATAAGTTTTTTATTTTAAAATAATTTTTTTGTTTATTTCTATAAAAATATATATTTTAATTTTAAAATAAATTTAAAATGTAGTTTTGAAGGTTAGTTCAAGTAGTTATGAGTTAAATGTGAATTTGTTTTAGAGACAGCTCTGAATGCTGAAAGGCCAGAAGTGTTGAGATTACAGGAAAGGTTGGAAGGTTTTGAATTTCAGATTGGCAGTGTAACTAGAATTCATGCAAATTCTGTGTTTGACTATATCAACTCTAAATTCTTGCATATGACCCTAAAATTAGATGACTTTGCAGAAAGTTCAAAGATGTTCTTTCAACATATTCAGAGTCAAATTGAGTTATTTCAGGAAGGACACTTAGAACAACAATGGAAGTATGGTTTTGAGGAGCAGATAAGTGAACTTGTGCTAAGAGAATTCTTAAAGGACCTTCAAGGCTGGCTTAAAATAAAGGAGTAGGAGGAAAGAAAACCTTCCATGTTGCAAATGACATGGGATGAAGGGAGGGTGGCACTGGTGAATGAATTAAATCATCTGCGTCAAGAGTTAGAGCTCTTAAAAACTGAGGAGCCGGTGAAATGTCCTGTCAATTATGATGGAGGCAACTCAAATGGGTCAAAATATTTCTCTCTAAAGAATGGAGAGTCACCTGAGGATAATAGTTATACAACTATGCTGACAAGAAAAATTGCAGGTCATTTTTCAAAGAAACCAGATCTTTCTGGGCACACTCAGACTGAGATTCCAGATACTATAGAATCTCCATTAAAAAGCATGTCTAAGGAGAACCTCACGACACATTACAAATGAATAGTAGCTGAACTAAAAAAGGGAAAATGAGTGCATCGTGGAAAAGAAAACCGATGAGATTTACAAGCTTAAGAAGGTAAGTCCTCAGAGGCGGTTCACAAACAACAACAACAACAAAAATATTACAGCAAAAAAAGGGTATTACTTTTTCCATGAACGACTATGACGATATAGACCGAAATAGTATGGGCTACACTTTTAGTTTTAATTGAAAAGAAGTATTGTTATCCAAAATTTTGAAATAGTTCTAGCTTTCCCGTGTTTCGGTGACTTTTATATCCATGAGATGGAGCAATCAAAGGTGCCTTATGGGCGGTTGCACGAAGTTGGTTCCACTTTTTGGTGCCACTTAGGAAAACAGAAACGCACTTCTGAAGTGCAAATCAAGAACGCATATGCATTATTGATGGTACATTCGGAATAACCCGAGCCCAAACACAAGGCTAAGGTTCGTGGAAATGTATATCGCATATGCGTGTTGTAATGTTAAATATCGCATATGTGATATGCAACATTTACAAAACGCATATGCGATATATCGCAAGTGCGATATGCAACATTTACCAAACGCATATGCGATATATCGCATATGCGTTTTTTATTGCCTTGATTATGACTTATATGATACTAAATTTTATTTGTTATGAAGTATGGGAAAATTGTTTCTTCCAATTTATTCCATATGAAAATTAATGTGGTTCATGCTCATTCTTAGCTTAATTGTAAGAATAGCTCATGGCTAGGATAAGTTAGGTAGAAATGCATTCTACATCTTTAAATATATCTACATAATAGGGTCTTAAAATAGAATAAAATCACAAAAAAGCGTACACATCCAAATGACAATTGGGTCCACATACTAGTCAAAAGTGCCATCACAGATGAAAGAGGTTCTAATTGGGACCTCCGATTGGACACTCTATCCTTGTTGATGAAAGGTCATTTTTCCCTGTCAACGCATCTTAAGTGGGCCAAAATGTCCACCATATCAAGAGGCATGAGCTTCCCAAATCAAAACTAAGGAGCCTCGAGTGTTGGGTAGGAAAATTTAATTATGCATAAACATCCAACCCTCCCAAATACAAATTAATTTGGGTGGGATGATGAAAGGCCTGCCAAACTGACCCAAAGAGAGTACTAGTAGCATATAGTTGTTCCAAGCTTCATAGGCAACACAAGGAACATCCAAAATGTGCATTGGTTGAGTTGGAGGGAAACTCAACACATTTGTCGCCTAATTTGAACTCCCTTCTTATATTTAAAGACCATGTGAAACTATTGTAGGTAGGAGGCATGTTTGAGATGGAATTTTTCTTAACTCTTAGACTATGAATTCAAAAGATTAAGGGATGATTATTAGTACAAAAATTGTTTTCCTTATCCAAAACATAATGGCACCATTGCTTTAAGGTTTTCACTAGATCTCAAAATTCTTTGTCATACGTGTTGTACTTCAGATTGGCGTTTGTCAAAGTCTTGGAATGATAGTTCGTGGGATGACCAACCCATTTTAATATGGCACTAGTAGCATAGTGTGAAGCATTTGTCTCAATCTCAAAGGGATATTGCAAATCCAAAAGGTGCAAAACCAATTTCAAATACAATGTAGTGTTTGAGTTCCAAGAACTCTCATCCATTAACTTTGTTAGGAAAACACAAGTGGATTGGAGAGTTGATGTAGGGGGTATGAAATGTGAGATAAATGAGTAGTAAAATGTTGATAAAAATTTAGGCCACCGATAAATACTTTTTCAAGCAACAACAATGAGGGGATGAGCCAGTTAACAAGAGCTTGTACATTGGCAAGATGAACACCTATTCCAATTTTATCAATAAGAAGTCCTAGATAGTGAATGGAGGTTTCCCAATATAATACTTTTTGTGAGTAACCTGCAATTTGTGAGTTTGAAGCAGATTTAGTACCAACTGCACACATAGGTTCTCTTC
>LPNX010577049.1:400603-495757 GCA_001517045.1 Pseudotsuga menziesii | reverse complement strand
TAATTATTTTGAACAAATTTAAAAAAATAATTGAATGTGAACAATCAAATAATGATTCTAAGTAAAATAACTTGCAATTTTATGTTTAAATCTTAACAGAAAACACAAATGAACAACAGAATGTGGGAAACCCACCCTCTAATAACCCACAACAACCTAACCCGCAACCTAACCCACAACAACCTAACCCACAACAATCAAACCCACAACCAAACCCAGACCCGGAGGGGGAACAAGATAGAAACACACAGATTATTGCACGCTTGGCATCATTGAGGTGCCTTAGCTCATCTATTAGAGGGGGGGGTCATTTGAGAGATTATTTAGCCGATGCCTTGGACACAATAACAAACACAATTTTCGGTGCCCAAGGAGCTCTATACAACATTACCTCGTACAGAGAATCTAGGAGGCATTACTACTCCGATGGATTGACTCATAAAGACATCAAAGCCCTTAAAATTACAAAAGACCAGTTATTTTCATTATTCTAGGAACCTAGCACTGGATTGGTTCCACCCACCTGTCAAGCACACATTTCCAAAGACTGGTGCATTGAACCAAATATAAAGGCTAATTGGATGGATCGTTGGTATATGATCTTCGATGAACACCCCCATGGGAATAGGGACATCCCATTTTATTTCCTTAGGAAGTTGTATGCAGAATTCATCCTAGGGAAACATGTTAACTACTTCGATCTCTTAGGCAACTAGGGTGTTGGTCATGGGATGCCCCAAGATAGGGAAGGAGCCAGGACAAATCCCAACCGTGTGCCACACCCACCACGCACACCAAAACCCCCTCGGGTATATCCTCCTGCAGGTCCTGTCATTGAGTATACACAGGAGGCATTACTTGACATGGCAGAGACATTGCTTGAGCATGGGATTGATGTCCAAGGCAACATAGACCAAGAGGCTGGCACTTCTATGGTGGGCCCATCTACAGATCATAGAGGAGATGCAGAGTCTTCAGAGCATCGTGTTACTCCACACCCTTGCACATCATGTGGAGGCATATGCTATGGCCCTACTTCCGACTTCCGAGATGATGGATTACTTCGCTTTGTAAGTAAAACTCATTATTTTAATATTATATTTTGTTTCATGTCAAAATCTTTAATTGTTTTGCACTTTATTTCTATTTAATTATCTAACAATTTTTGTGAACAAATATACAGCTGGTGTCAAATGGCACACCACAGTCGCATAGTCCATTGATCAACGTTGAGAACATTGATGCGGCTGTCAATATTGCTTATGGGTTTGGTTCTTCACCAATAGGGGTAAGAACTATACTTGTTAATTTGTCAACTTTATTTATATATTTATAGTATAGATTTTAATGTATTCAATATGTATCCTAATTTTGATACTTGACATGTTTTTTGCAGGTTGCCCAGGAAGAGTATATTGTCTCGCAGCCTATTCCCTCTCATGCAGAGGTAGATTCGCAGACACAGGTATTATTTGAAATATGATTTTAATTATATATATGCTTTTAATTATGTTTCTCTTTATTTGGAAAAATAATTTTGTAACTTACATATCGCTTTGACATATGTTACTTTATGTAGGAACCTGTTGTGACAGTGGTGCTTGAAGAGCATCAAAGCGAGGATGTTGTCAACCCACCTCTTCCCCCCAAACAGGTATGTATGTTTTGCTTTCTTTGGTAGTTCATCATTTTCCTTCCAGGTAGTATATAGGTCTTTGATTCACTATTTTATATGAAATTGACATATATATGCTACTTTATATGCAGCCCCCTAGTGAGGCATCGGTGCGTGAAGAGCACCAAACCAATGGCCCACCGTTGACGATCCAGTAGGTATGTTTATGTAGATCGCTTTCTTTGTATGTTTGTGTACATATCTTGATCAAGTAACATTCAATATGTATCCTAATTTTGATATGTAACATGTTTTATGCAAGTTGCCCATGATGAATATATTGTCTTGCAGCGTATTCCCTCTCATGCAGAGGTAGATTCGCAGACACAGATATTATTTGAAATATGCTTTTAATTATATATGCTTTTAATTATGTTTCGCTTTGTTTGGAAAAATAATTTTGTAACTTACATATCGCTTTGGCATATATGTTACTTTATGTAGGAACCTATTGTGACCTTGGTGCTTGAAGAGCACCAAAGCGAGGTTGTTGTCAACCCACCTCTTCCCCCCAAACAAGGACATGTACATGTTTCACTTTCTTTGGTAGTTCATCATTTTCCTTCCAAATAGTATATATGTCTCTGATTCACTATTTTATATGAAATTGACATATATATATGCTACTTTATATGCAGGACCCTAGTGAGGCACTGGTGCATGAAGAGCACCAAACCGGTGGCCCACCTTTGACAAGCCAGCAGGTATGTTTATGTCTATATTTCTCTCTTTGTATGTTTGTGTACATATATTTCTCTGATTTGGTGCTTGAAGAAACCCAAATTGGTGACCCTCTCCCACCGAAGGTACATGTATATTTGTTGACATTGGTATATATATATATATATATATATATATATGCAACATGATAGTGAGAAAGTGGTGCAAGAAGACCACCCAATCAGGGTCGCTGTTAATGAGGCACCAGGACCCATGATTACTTACTCATGTACATTAAGTAGAAATGTTATTTTGGTTTCAAGGAATTTGAAAAAATGTATATATAGAATTTTTAATGGTTGGTAAATTAACTTACAAATGTTGGTTTTTCTGCAGTCTCCACTGATGAGACCTATCCCTCTTATTCAGCGATGGGGATCACCAGTGAGCAGTTGCAAAAGAAAGCTACACTTCTCCGAAGACTCTGGCAGTGGCAGCAAAACAGGGGATAACTAGGAAAAATGTATAGGGGGCATACATAGATGTATCTTTTTGTTCATATGTGTACACACAGATGTACTTTTTGATCCACTATTTTGTATTATGGCCATGTGGCATGGCAATTTTTGCACAACATTATTGCTAGATACATATATAATATAAAGCAAGGTTCAAATTTATACATATATATGGTTGACTTGATCTTGGAACATGATATCATGGTTGACTTGGTCTTGGAACATGATATGTGTGGATGACCTATGTGATATAATGATATGTGTGGTTCGTGCATGTGTGCTAACTTAAATGAATTTCCAATACTTAAAGGAAAAATTTAAATGACTCATCAAATTTTTTAACATCATACAATTCTAACATACAATAACATATACCCTAATTTACACACAGTAACACACAGTAACATACTCTACAATTCTAACATGTACACAATAACATACTCTACATTACCCTACGACACTAACATCATACCATACTATGATACAATAACATGTACCATAACATAACATACTAGTTCAATATGTACCATTTAACACTAAGTCATGCATGCATGTGTAATATATACCATATCATACCCTACAATACCCTATGATACTAGAGTTCATTGAATACCATACTAACATACATCATGTACCCTACAAACCCTAAATTGGTTGAAGTAAATCCTAGTTGGTGCATGCAAATTTGTGTTCATGAAAACCTAGTTGGTGCATACAAGTATTGGTGATGTCATGTGTGTTTCTAGTTCCCTCTCCTAACTTGCATTCAATTGCTCACTAAACCCTAGTTCCATCTCATACCTTGGTAACCCGAGTTCAAGCATGCAAATTGTTGTTCATGAAAGCCTAGTTGGTGGATGCAAGTATTTGTGAACACGTGTTTCTAGAACTCCCTCTCTTAACTTGCAAATTTCTCACCAAACCCTAGTTCCATATCATACCTTGGTAACCGTAGTTCCACCACGTGCCTTTAATTCCATCTCATCAAAATACCCCAATAGATAACCGCAGACAAAATGTACTACATGATCTTTGAAAATGTGCCAATTTCAAAAATTGTCCAAAAATAATAATAATATTATTATAGAAAATATCCAAAAACACACATAGTCTTATACATCCAAAAAACTGTACATGAACCAAAATATTATCTAACTCAACCAAAATAGTGAAATATATACATTGATATTACATGTCACCTTTATTTGAATCACAAGGAAGAAACCAAATAGGGCCCTTCAATTATCTCTTCGAACTCCATATCTTCCAAAATTTCACTTGCTTAGGGAAGAGAATCGACAATAATGTTTAGTTCCCAAAAACATGCTGAAAATAAATGTACTAAAGAGTAGCAGTATTTGACAATTAGGTCTTGTTTAACATCCAATTTATAGTGAGATCCTAGTCAACAAAAACCTAGAGAGTTTTTACACCACCATTGAAAGCACATCTTATCAAGAGCATTGAGGCCATTAATTATCCAAAGTTGTGTGTTCCAATGCCAGCTCCAACTTTATACTTACTGACATGCATATATATCATTTAGAAAAATAAGATGCCCTGTGATACTAAAATTCAGATCACTTTGATATGCACCATCAAGGAAACCCATGACTTTGATATGTAAGCTACCATGGGAAAAGAATTAGA
Source organism: Pseudotsuga menziesii (assembly GCA_001517045.1). NCBI lineage: Eukaryota > Viridiplantae > Streptophyta > Pinopsida > Pinales > Pinaceae > Pseudotsuga > Pseudotsuga menziesii. Next base: position 491,254 of record LPNX010577049.1, on the reverse strand, counting down.
TGTACATGTGTTTAGTGTACTTTTTGAGACATGTGTGTTTAGTGTTTAGTTGGTGCATGCAAGTATCAAGGTGATCATGTGTTTGTAGTTCACTCTCCTAACTTGCATGATTTCTCACCAAACCCTAGTTGGATATCTCATACCTTGTCTCAAGACCCTAGTTGGAGCGTTCCACAATAATGTTTAGTTCCCAATAATGTTGGTGCATGCAAGTATTGGTGATCTCATGTGTTTGTAGTTGAATCTCCTAACTTGCATGATTGCTCACCAAACCGTAGTTGGACATCTCATACCTTGTCTTGACCCTAGTTGGAGCATGCCACAATAATGTTTAGTTGCCAATAAAGTTGGTGCATGCAAGTATTGGTGATCTCATGTGTTTGTAGTTGACTCTCCTAACTTGCATGATTGCTCACCAAACCCTAGTTGGACATCTCATACATTGTCTTGACCCTAGTTGGAGCATGCACAACTTGGTGACTCATGAAACCCTGGTTGGTGCATGCAAGTATTGGTGATCTCATGTGTTTGTAGTTGACTCTCCTAACTTGCATGATTGCTCACCAAACCCTAGTTGGACATCTATGACCTTATCTTGACCCTAGTTGGAGCATGCAAGTATTGATGATCATGTGTTTGTAGTTCACTCTCCTAACTTGCATGATTACGCACCAAACCCTAGTTGGACATCTCATACCTTGTATTGACCCTAATTGGAGCATGCACAACTTGGTGACTCATGAAAGCCTAGTTGGTGCATGCAAGTATTGGTGATCTCATGTGTTTGTAGTTGACTCTCCTAACTTGCATGATTGCTCACCAAACCCTATTTGGACATCTATGACCTTGTCTTGACCCTAGTTGGAGCATGGAAGTATTGGTGATCATGTGTTTGTAGTTCACTCTCTTAAATTGCATGATTACATACCAAACCCTACTTGGACATCTCATACCTTGTCTTGACCCTAATTGGAGCATGCACAACTTGGTGACTCATGAAAGCCTAGTTGGTGCATGCAAGTATTGGTGATCATGTGTCTCTAGTTCACTCTCCTAACTCAAGCATGATTGCACACCAAACCCTAGTTGGACATCTCATAGGTTGTCTTGAGCCTAATTGGAGCATGCACAACTTGGTGACTCATGAAACCCTAGTTGGTGCATGCAAGTATTGGTGATCTCATGTGTTTGTACTTGAGTGTCCTCACTTCCATGATTGCTCACCAAAACCTAGTTGGACATCTCATACCTTGTCTTGACCCTAGTTGGAGCATGCCACAATAATGTTTAGTTCCCAATAACATATTGAAAATAAATGTACTAAAGAGTAGCAGTATTTGGTCCAATTAGGTCTTGTTTAACATCCAATTTATAGTGAGATCCTAGTAAACAAAAAGCTAGAGAATTTTTACACCACCATTTAAAGCACATTTTATTAAGAGCATTGAGGCCATTAATTATCCAAAGTTGTTTGTTCCAATGCCAGTTCCAACTTTATACTTATTGACATGCATATATCAAAGAAAAATAAGATGCCCTGTGATACTAAAATTCGGATCACTTTGATATGCACCATCAAGGAAACCCATGACTTTGATATGTAAGCTACCATGGAAAAAGAATTAGATGTACATGTGTTTAGTGTACTTTTTGAGACAATGCTTGAATAAGAGATTAATTCTTGAACAAAAAAATGGTTGTTTGCTCAAGTAGAACTCATAACTAAGTTCAACCCTAGCCAAATCCCCCATATGACCATGTACAAATAATTACTTTATGATGATTTTGAGTTCTCTTTTTCCATACCAATGCCACTAACAATCATAATAAAAGCACATCTCATACCTTGTTCCGTATCATAAATCACATCTCATGACTTGCATGATTACGCACGAAACCCTAGTTGGACATCTCATACCTTGTCTCAAGACCCTAATTCCAGAGCATTCAATGTGTTGACTCATGAAATCCTAGTTGGTGTGCATGCAAGAATTGGTGATCATGTGTTTCTAGTTCCCTCTCCTATTTAAATGTATATGTATTAAACTAAAAACATCAAGAAATGTAAATTTCCACAACTCGAGACCTTGTTATTTTCTTAACTATATTTGGTGGTGTCTAAAGACACCATTCTTGGTGGATCCAATGTGCCGTAGATGGTGTTTGTATCCTAGGCACACAAAAGGCTAGACATTAGTAACATCATAAGAAAGAAAAGAGAACCCAAAGAAAATGTGCAAAGATGGTTTAAATAACGCACCTGACAATGCACTCATACAAGTAGGCCATCTGGATCATCTCTGGTGCTGATAGTGTCCATCAATCTTTTGTGCTCTATATGAGGTATCCAGTATCATACATGTGACCTATTTTTGTGAAAAATTGTGTGGAGATTGATTTTTGTACCAACTACTAGGTTGGTGAAGTGGTATACAATAGCTCCTGGTGTATAATCCTGATATACATACCCACCCTTCCTTTTCTGTTGTGCTCCAAGTGTCAAGTACTCCCCTTTTATAACCATTGAGCCGCTTGGGAATTCAATATTTTCATCATCTATAACAGGTTCTAGAAGGGTTTGTTTCCCCTCTAAGCAATGTGCCAACGAATAGTCAGAACCCCATTCATTAATTTTTGGGGCAACCACTACATATATCTAACCTGTGAAAGGAAATAGGTCGAGTTAACAATAAATTTTGTAAATAAGGTCTTGCATTTCTAATTTCTACATAAATTAAATTATGCAAAGGTCGAGTAAACAATACATAAATACATTTTCTTATTTATGTATTACTCATGTACCTACTTGTATGAGATCCGATATGTGATCATAGTCTCTAGAAATATCTGTCTGATCATCTTCCAAATGGTCTATTTCATTGACCCCATTGAAATTCGTGCCAAGTGTCACTCGATCCCATGTATCAATGGTATCAGTATGCTCACAATCATCCCATTCACTGATGCTACAGGAACTACAAAAGCAAGCCTTCAATCTTGTCCAAATTTGTAGGGCTGAGTTGTCTGAGCTTCTAATTGAATGAAACTGTCGAGTTCCGTGCACTATGTTCACCCGAGGTGTTTGTTATTGGTCCACATTTGTAACCTCCCAGAATATTCTTCGCACTAAGTGTTTCCTTGTTGCTTGTTCTCCCATGACAGATGCACACCATTGGACTATAGATGCAGCGTCTCGAAAGCAAGCACCTGTAAACTTCATCTCTTCCCTTCAAAGGGTAGTTTTAAGGCATGCACCAACACCATCGTGCTCTCCTTTTCCATGACCAGTTTCAAAGTTGTTCCATACATGTGGCACCTTGTATTTTAGGTACAACAAACACAACCATTCAAATACATGTGCATTCTTGAACTGTCCAGCACAACAACCTCACCAAATGAAATGATGATAAAATGGTATATCCATAGCTATCACGTGGTCATAGAATAATTTAAAGCAATGTTGCATGTAATGGATGTCATGGGTCCAGTCGTCACTTATGTAGAAGTGACTTTCTTTCAGTATCACACGTTTCTCTTCACTGCTATCTTGCCCATGTCGATACATGATATGCACCATTATGCTCACCTGCTCTGAGTGATAGTATTGACTTTGAATTTCATTTTGTGGTTGTAGGGTGTAATTTTCAGCAAAGTCAACCACTGATAGTATTGTTTCGAGAGGGAAGGTGTCCCGACATATTCTGAATTGCTCATCTTGACACCATACCATATCGACATGTTGAATGTACTGTTCGATCTTTCCACGAAACTCTGGAATAAAATCACATACTCGAACCTGGTACATGAATATTAATATGTCAATAAACCACATAAAAAAATGTGTGTGTACACATGAATATTAATTTGTCAATATTTAAGAATTTACCTATGAAGTCACCAATTTAATATTCATGATTTCTTTCCCATCATTTAGCTGATATGTCTCATACTGATAGTTCTGCTTCTCAACAATTGCATTCCCGAATGCTTGATCTTCACTTTCATGGATGCAATCAGAACATAAGGATAGCCCACCACAATTGTTGCAAGAACTGTCTACACATTGTTTTAAGTAATGTGTCTGCCCATCTTGCCTCGGACACATGATGCTATGGATGAAATCTCTGGATGACATTGGCGGTACTATACTTGAGCATTCCTGCACATGGTTAGGATGAAAAAAATAACATATATGTGCAAATGTATGGTAATATAGGTCAAACTCTATGTGGTATCTACAACAACAAGTGTTCTGGATGGTATTGATTCTAACATACCAAGGCTTGCATTTTTCAAAAGATCTTTGCACGAGCCTTAGCTCTACATGGGAAACTTTAAACATCTCGAACAGTTGAGTTTGTGTCATGTCAAGATAATGCTTAACATGAGGTTCAGTGTGATGAGAACCCCTACAATGTTTTAACACATCCTTCGTGTTAGAAGAAGGCATAGTGTTATCATGCCAAAACATTTGCACTAGGCCCTTCACTGCTTCGACTAGCTTCATGTCTTTGTGGGGCAACCTACCGCTAAATGCCCATAATGTTTCCATTTGTCCCTCTATATCAAGGTTGTCTCTTCTTACTGAATATTGTTTAAGAGTCTTTGGATGTAAAGGAACAATTTCGGATGTGCATTTAAGTAAACGACGTTGTCTTGTGGATCTACATACAATTGATTCGGCTAATACACGACGAGCCACAGTATAGTCTTTTGAACGAGTTTTTTTACCAATCGATGTGAATGCAACAGCAAGAGATTTAACAATGTGATTACTTGATTCCATATTCTTCATTGTTGTTATGCCTAAATTTCTTCTAATATTTTCCATATTTCTAGATTTAAGAAAAGCTAAAAACAGTTGGCGTTTACCGGCTTCGGATTTGTTATCAAAATATTGTTTCCTTATTTGAGAAGAATGACGAAGGATAGTGCATTTAGCCACCTTACCTTCCATGGAAGTCAATCCGCTCTTGTCCACTTATATTCGTTTAGGAGTTCTCTTTCGTTTTGATGCAAAATTTCTTGCCTTTTGAAATGCTGGAGTGAAGTTTACATCCACTACCGGCTCACAACTTCGACTAGGAGATTGAACCACCGAACATGGTTGTTGCTGAGTCACATTTGCATCGGGAGTAACATAACTATTGAACTGTTCACAAGATTGTTCGTTTACTAATAGATGAATAATATCAACTTCTGTATAACCAGCTTCTTTTAATGTTGCATTATCTTCCTTAGCCTCTACGTTAGGTATCTCTTGAGGGGGAATGGGAACTATTTTCTCTTGTAATAAATGCCGACGATTTCTTGAATCTTCCCTTTTTTTGTTTTTTATTTTCTGCTTCTTCCAGTTTAAGCACCTTCCTTGCTGACTTTCTTCCTCTATTACGTACATTCCCCATTGAAATCCACCCAATCCTGTACAAAACTATGCAATTATGTAAGTAATGATAAAAAATTGCATGTCCAACAATTCTCTATGTGCGGGTTCAGACAAATTATGTCTTTTGATACGTTAAAGGTGGCCAACACGATGCCACCCTACATTTTCTATAAAAACATATATCACATATGCAATGTAACGCACCTCTGATATATTGCATATGTGATATTGAATTCCATATTTTTAATGAAGGGAAAGGGTTTTCCATAACGCATTCCCGATATATCGCATATGCGATTTATTGCATATACGATATATCGCATATGTGATTCAGTGCTCAATGAAAATGTGTAATTTACATTTATCTCGATATGATGAGGATGAGGGTGATGAACATTGAGGGTGTCCATGAGCATGATGATGATGAGGATGAGGGTGAGGGTGTTGATGAGGATGAGGGTGAGGGTGTCGATGATGATGATGATGAGGATGAGGGTGTTGATGATGGTGAGGATGAGGATGATGATGATGATGACCATGATGATGATGATGAGGATGAGGGTGATGGTGATGAGGAGGAGGATGATGACTATGATGATGATGATGACGATGAGGGTGATGGTGATGATGAGAATGAGGGTGATGGTGACGATAATGATGATGAGGATGAGGGTGACAATGAAGATGATGGTGAACAATGATGGTGATGATGAGGATGAGGGTGACGATGAAGGTGATGGTGAACAATGATGTTGATGATGAGGAGGATGAGGGATGATGATGATGATGATGATGATGAGGATGGTGATGATGATGATGATGAGGATGAGGATGGTGATGATGATGATGATGAGGATGGTGATGATGATGAGGACGATGACAATGATGAAGATGATGGTGAACAATGATGGTGATGATGAGGAGGATGATGACAATGATGATGATGATGAGGATGAGGGTGATGATGATGATGATGATGATGATGACGAGGGTGATGATGATGATGAGGATGAGGGTGATGATGATGAGGATGAGGATTATGATTATGATGATCATGGGGATGAGGGTGTCGATGAAGATGATGAGGATGAGGATGATGATGAGGAGGAGGAGGAGGAGGGTGGTGATGATGATGAGGATGAGGGTGATGATGATGATGATGATTATGATGAGGATGGTGAACAATGATTGTGATGATGATGATTATGATGATGATGATGACTAGGATGGTGAAGAATGATGGTGATGATGAGGAGGATGATGACAATGATGATGATGATGAGGATGAGGGCGATGATGATGATGATGATGATGATGATGACGATGATGATGATGACCATGATGATGATGATGATGATGATGATGAGGATGAGGATGATGATGAGGATGATGATGATGAGGATGAGGGTGATGATGATGATGAGGATGAGGATGATGATGAGGATGAGGATTATGATGATGATGGTGGTGATGTTTAGGATGTTGAGGATGAGGGTGTTGATGAAGACGATGAGGATGAGGAGGATGATGATGAAGAGGAGGAGGAGGATGAGGGTGATGATGATGATGATGATGAAGACGAGGATGGTGATGATGATGAGGATGAGGGTGACTATGAAGATGATGGTGAACAATGATGGTGATGATGAGGAGCATGATGACCATGATGATGATGATGACCATGATGATGATGACAATGATGATGATGATGATGATGATGATGATGATGATGATGAGGATGAGGGTGATGAATGTGATGATGATGAGGATGAGGATTATGATGATGACAATGAGGAGGATGCTGATGATGTTGAGGATGAGGGTGTCAATGAAGATGATGACCATGATGATGATGACAATGATGATGAGGATGATGATGATGATGATGATGAGGATGAGGGTGATGAACATGATGATGATGAGGATGAGGATTATGATGATGATGATGATGATGTTGAGGATGAGGGTGTCGATGAAGATGATGACCATGATGATGATGAGGAGGAGGAGGAGGAGGGTGAGGGTGATGAACATGATGATGATGATGAGGAGGAGGAGGGTGAGGGTGATGAACGTGATGATGATGATGACCATGATGATGATGATGAGGATGAGGGTGATGAACGATGATGATGAAGATCGAGGTTGATGGTGATGAGGATGAGGGTGATGACGAGGATTAGGATGAGGGTGACGATGAAGATGATGATGATGATGATGGTGATGATGAAGAGGATGATGAGGATGAGGATGAGGCTGTCGATGAATATGATGATGATGGTGAGGATGAGGGTGATGAACAATGCTGATGTGGGTGATGATGATGATGAGGATGAGGGTGACAATGAAGATGATGATGAGGATGATGGTGATGCTGAGGAGGATGATGAGTATGACGATTATGAGGAGGAGGAGGGTGATGAGGAGGAGGAGGAGGATGGTGATGATGACCATGATGAAGCTGATGAGGATGAGGGTGATGATGATGATGATGAGGATGAGGATGAGGATGAGGACGAGGATGAGGATGATGAGGATGAGGATGAGGGTGATGATGACCATGATGATGATGATGATGATGATGATGATGACCATGATGATGATGATGAGGATGAGGGTGATGATGATGATGAGGGTGATGATGATGATGAGGTTGATGAGGATGAGGATGATGACGGTGATGATGATGATGATGATGAGGATGACCATGATGAAGCTGATGAGGATGAGGATGATGATGATGATGAAAATGAGGATGGTGATGATGGTGATGAGGATGAGGGTGATGATGATGATGATGATGATGACCATGATGATCATGATTAGGCTGAGGATGATGATGATGATGATGATGAGGGTGATTATGATGATGAGGTTGACGATGATGATGATGAGGATGAGGATGAGGATGATGACCATGATGACCATGATGAAGCTGATGTGGATGAGAGTGATGATGATGAGGAGGGGGAGGAGGATGAGGATGATGATGAGGAGGAGGAGGATGAGGGTGATGATGACGATGATGATGATGACTATGACGATGCCGATGAGGATGAGCGTGATGATAATGATGATGAAGATGAGGATGAGGGTGATGATGAAGCTGATGAGGGTGATGGTGATGACGATGATGATGAACAATGATGATGATGATGAGGAGGAGGATGAGGGTGGTGATGATGATGAGGATGAGGGTGGTGAACAATGATGTGTTAGGACAAAAACAAATTAGTTTAAATTTACCTATAGCACCATTAGAATTTACCTAGTTCAATTATGCTAGCAACATTAAAGAACTTCCATGAAGTAATCTATAGTGGGAACCCACCACCCATACAACTTCGAAGTAGCTAGTGACATTGTGAATCTAGAAGCCATGCCACATAAATTAGCTCTGAACATAATTCTATATATCACATCTGCGTTACAGCATATTAATATCACATATGCGATATGAATAATCTATAACGCATATGCGATATAGCTTATTCATATCGCATATGCATTATATCACATATGCGATTAGGATAAGCTATATCGCATATGCATTATATCGCATATGCATTATTTTAAAATTTAAATAATTGGTGGGATTAAGGTTTGGAATTAGGTTTGGAAGAAGCTTCAGAATACTGAACCTATTGGCTAGGACAAATCAACCAAGGCTATTCCTTGTCTTTTAGAACTCTATCAATATGCTCATATTAGATGGCGTGTTTTGATATGACATACACAATATTTTTTTTATGAAAATGTACGATATTGTAGAGTACGAAATGACGATTCTGAATATGTAATTTTTTCCTCCAAAACTATGTTTTATTTATTTATAATTATTTTTCTAAATGACACACGTTAGTTTTTGAAAATACATACATCGATTGTTTGTTATATAACTTTTGATTTCCATCACCATTTCCCAAAAAAACTATATGGTGCACTAGACGAGATCAATCTCTACAATATTATATTAAGAAATCAAGGATTTCATTAATTTTTGCCCCAAAAGTGTTGCACCCGCACATAAGGTTTTAATTTCAAATTTTTCTGACTTCAATAATAAATAATAAAAAAATTAATTCATGAAAAATTCCGAATAAATAGTGTTGCACTAGGCCCATATGTCCTTTATATGTTTGCAAGATTTTATCCCAAATGGACATCATTTACCTCATATATTGCTACACCCGCACAAACATATATGTTAAGATGTGCTGAAAATTTGAAAACCCACTTTCACGGAAACTAATTTTATAATCATTTACACACATTTTCTCTGCATAAATGATATATATTATGAAATATGATTCAATTACCTATCTTTTCTCTTTTTACTTCATCTTCAAATAAGTTAGAGATGTACCCCTAATTGTCACCTAAAGTCAAAGTTTTCTGTTTATTCCAGTAATATGTGGCATCTAAAGTGTCCTTAAAGGATTCCATGATTTTGCATGAGCCCTTAATGAGTAGAAGAATCTAATTATTAATAAACTAAAGAACTTAATTAGACAAGGGTTTCATTTTAGGAAAACCCTAACTTGTATTTTCCTAACAAGTAAGTTAATATTATAAATTACACACACTAATTGAGTTATAGTCTTAAATAATAACAATAATTTAATTTACAAAAGATATTTATATATTAATGTTATTCATTAACAATTGAATAGGAAAAACCCTAATGTACACAGAGTTTCAAATACAAGATTTCTGCAAAAAAAAATGACAAAGCTCGAAGTAAAATCTTTCTTAGAACCCAATGTATTTCATTAACAGGTCGTAAGGCTGCAAACTTAACCAGATTACAACACCGAGCTCAGGGCCGATGTACCAGCATCGTGGCATGGGTTTTAAAACAAAACTAACTTTAAATTTATTAAAACCTACATTGTTGTATATCCTTTATAAGTCAAGAAAGGAGTATCACAAGTCACGGCATCAAGGCCAGAGAAACCCTGCTATATGCAAGGGTTTAATAACGAAAAAAAAATCTTAAAACTGAAGACCAACCATCCCAAGACTCGAGGAACAGAGGTCGTAACTTCTTCCCAACTGAAACCATTTTTCCCTAAGTCTGTACAAGCAGGGAGTTGCCACATTGTAACCGAGGCTTACATGTAGGACTTGATGTCAATCCAAACGTGGAGAGGATTATTCCAAACAAAATGGCGAACCATCACCTGCAAATGAAGACCAAAATGTTGATTAGAAACTAAGTTTATAACTGTAACTGTAATTTTAACGCTTATAACATTTGTAGGATGAATTTCTTTACCTGGAAGCGAAATATTTGGAATCCGAGGAGGATTTGAGCCCACAACACGAGCATCACAACCCTCATGCTCACCAATGACAAATGCGATGGGGCTCACAATACATTCTACACCATGAGAAGGAGTAAACTTTGGCAATGGTCACGAAAGAAAACAACACTAAAAACTACTGATAGAGCTTCACTACCCTCATGACAACATACTATGTGCATGAAGAAAAGCACCAAATGTGAACTGTGAAGTTCGCAACCCTCACACTAGAGTGGCAACACTCATCTACACACAGACAACGGAGCTCGAGATGAGCATAAGCGATCCCTCATGGTCGCAGTAAACCAGACAAATCAAAGACCAAAACCCTCGATGAAGAATGAGGACGTTAGTGTTGCAAGGTAAGTTTTTAAATCATGCATTGCACGGTGGTGGATGTTCCATGTGCCCACAAATTTATTGAGTCCACAGTGGGTTGAGTTGTATAGTCTCCATTGCACTGTTGGGAATCAAATTATTGTTAATAATCGATACAATGATCACAATGATAATATAATATACAAAGTCAAAAACATAACGTATCAATGATAAACATTAAGTCAAACTATTTTGAATAGTGAGGTTTTTATGATATCGTTAACCTTTGTTATATGTAAACAATGAAATCTTTTGATGGTAAAATAACCACTATGGAAAGATCCATAGTAGGGTTTATGCACTTGATCTTAAAACAATAGTCCAATAATAATTATTTATTCATGTATTATATAGCAAGACCATGATGTTAGAACTAGTTTTTATGTAAGACTAATAGTAAGAATCTAGTTTATAAATCAACAATGTGTATATAAAAAGTATTTACACTGTAGAATAAATTCTTACTTTTGTATGAAGTCTATAGTACTAAGAGTAAGATAAAATTCATGGAAGTTGTAATCGTATGGTTCCAATAAATAACCAAAGCTCCAAATGAATTAGATCAAGGCTAGATTTGCCTTGGTAGTAAAAGATATTAAAACTATCTAAGAAAACATATAGAATCACTATTATTTATAAATAAATAATATGATAATATAATTTCGTCACATTACTTATGTCATGAAGAAATTTCGAAGTTAGAATCACAACTTGACGACATTTAGGCAATTGATCATTTATAAAAAAACAATGCAATAATAGGCTGATAAACTTCCTCTATTGAAGCTTAATTAAAGGTAAATCTAAGAGTTCTATATAAGCTTGTTTCTTGAAAGGCTTAGGTCTATTTCCATACTTAAACAGTGTTTTAAAGTTTAGAAATGACAACAGCAGAAAACTCTTATTTCAATAAGGGTGTTGGTACATTAAATTATGAGCTCCATGAAGAGACGGTATAGCAACCTAACATATAGATGGGAAGAAGATTTATCTAAAATAGCAGTCATTTTGATAAAAGACAATGAGTAGGGAAAAGTATTGATCTTTATGACATGAATTTTAAAGTGAATTTTAAAGTACTGTCACAGTTGCAAAACAAGTAAAAGAAACTTTACTTTACCTTGTAGTACCCTTGAATTCTATTAAGCAAACTTTTACTCTAGCAGTATATTTATGCTAAAAGAAGTATATCTCGATTAACTCCTTAATAAACTCTTAGTGGTTCAAAATTTACCTGTCAAGCATGTAAGATCCAGAAAGGTAAGTTAGCAATGGCTAAGTAAGTCCCACTTAGAAAGTAACTTCTCACCTACTTGACAAAATCAAATCATCACTACAGCAACTGAATGCAGAGTATTTACATCACATATCAAAATTAAATTAGTATTAATTTATATGTGTTTAATTTAATCATTAGTTTGTTAACTATTTCATTTATCCATTTAACAAACTGCAGCTATAAACAATTTATGTTACATCAAAAAGATTTAATTTTTGTGAAAATTTGGGATTATGACACAAGAAGTCAATAATGAAGTAACTTGGCAAGACCAAGAATGCTCTCCAAGAAAAACTGAAATATATTCTGCAGCTATAAACAATTTATGTTACATCAAAAAAATTTAATTTTTGTGAAAATTTGGGGTTATGACAAAGAACTGAAATATATTCATATTTTTTCTGAAAAAAAGTTTCAAGTGTGCATGTAAACATGACAACCATAAAAATCATGCTATGTTTCCGAAGCTGAATAAGAACAACTACTTAGCATCAAGATCCTGAAAACAAATAAGAAGTCCAAGTACACTTCAAGGAAGAAAATAAAGCTGAAATACATGTGACCCACATGCATCTTTTGGCATAGACTGTGCTGAAGATGAAGTACCACTTGAGATTAAGGGGATGTGTTGAGATATGTAATCTCAACACTTAGATAGTTGACTTAGTTAGTTAACCACAGTATTTTGTCACCTATGGTATTCTTTCATAGTATTGTTGATGTATTTCTCATTTAATGTCCAATCTAGTAATGAGAAGGAGATCAATAAGTCCATAGTGCTTCTGTCTTCTATCTTGTTTTCTTTAACACCTTGGGTTTTAAGGAGGAGGCTGCAGTCTCTTCAGTCGTGTAGTATCAGAGTTTGCGTCTGCCTGCAAGGAAGAATAATTCTGCAGGCCTGATGGCCCGTCTCCAGTAGTCCATATGAAATTATTTAAAATCAAAGCTTACATGGATAGCCGCAGCAGTTTGAAAGCAAAAATCAAAGATTTAGCAAACCCTTATCTTGTTCAATAAAAAATTGTCAACATAGTACAATATTTCTTGTTCACGCTATCTATCAAAAAAGTGAGCACTCACATATCAAACGGATCTTTCCCTACCACTGTGAATATCCATAGCCGTGTTGGTCGAATCAGTTATAATAGGTAAAGAAAATCGGAATTTACAGAGGATATATATTTTTCATTACACACTAGCTTTGAACACTGATAGTTAAAATATTCCATAGCAAAGAAAATAATAAACCCTACTGTCTGATGAGTTGATTAATAATAAACCAGACATGTTGAAATCGACACATAACTTACATTTCTCCATTCATCGGAATTGCATATTAGCACCCTCGAATGCGATGGCACTCGCACAGGATCTCGTTTTCAACTTCCCGTCTGTGGAAGCTGCGGTGACAATTGCAAGCTGCACACTTCAGGGCCGCAGTTGTTCCCTCATTTTCGCTCGCCATAAATTATGCGCAACCATCGATCGCGTAGCCCCCAAATCTAGCAGCGTGATTCTTTCGGCACTTTCTGTAGCGCACACTCTTCCTTGATCGAATTTCTCCTTCTCTAGTGGTTGCTGCTGCGGCCACTTCGATCTGCTGCACTATTTGGGACGACCCCATTTCCTCTACAGAAATTATTTATTGAGGTTGAATCTGTACAGATCTTGTCCGAGGGATCTCTGATCTCATATATTGTAAAAACGCAGACATCAATTCATCTGCTTCCAGGTCATTCAGTTCTATATATCTTTGCAATCCCATAGATTTGCTCACAGAATGAGAGCAGCTAAAAGGGACTGGCATAGAACGCTGTACCTACGGGGTTTCCTTATTCAATTACACTGATGAACGCAAACTTATATCTAGCAATGCTGGTTTTTCCTCTTAATCCTTCTCGTTCCTTTGCCCAAATCCTTACCAAAAGTGACCATCCACAGTTCTTCTATATGTGTGTATTGAAACGAAGCGAGATAGCTCCACTTAGTCGTTATTAATAGTACAGCTCATGTAATTCTTGCATTCATCCAATACAAATTGTAAGACAAAGACCTTATTTTTACCGCAATTGGGCAGTAACCGAGAGCCGACAAACACCTGTTGAGAATCTGATCTGGAACTAATCTTCACCAAAACCTAATCAAATCAGCTGAACATATGCATCTCTACGGAACCTTATAATGGCCAACACGTGGCCCCTCCAAATGATTCCATATGCAGAAATACAAGAAACCCCACCTCCCCGGTAAGGATGGCAACAGAAAAGGATTTGTACCATGTTTATGCATATAGATTCAACTAACGTCAACGTAAAGGCTCGGCAACAAAATAGGTTGGAAGAATAATGTCGTATGACATCAATGATATCAAAATTTACATGGTATCGGATTATGTTCATTGTTAACCACTCGTTTCAACCTAACCTTCGAATCATGAAATTATTGTGTTATTAGAGTTGAAATTGGCAAAACGCTGAACAGAAGAAGGTGAAGCACGGATTTGCGTCATTTGCGTTGAGTGGGGCCTCATAGACATGAATGACCTAATTTAAGTCAACCCCACCTTGCCAGAGACGAGCAATCAGTGCGCGGGCTTGCGAGCGCCCGAAAACAATCCTTACAGCATCAAAGCTGAAACTAGAAAGAATGCTGGCAAAGGTGCTCTTTCTTGCAGACACGATTTCAAATAAATGTGTAGATGGAATGCAAGTGGTTTGTTGTGGTTGGAATGGTAGACTAGAAAACAAGGAGAATATGAAAAGCTTTGAATTTATCAATAACTAATTTTAAAATATTAATACTCAAATAAATTAACAATATAAAATAAACAGCTCTTTTATATTTTTATTTATTTAGTTTACTATTTCTAACTTTGGAATGTATCACTATGAACTTTTTTCCCATTATCTGATATATTTAGTAAAATCAAAGTATACAAAATTAAAACAAAGTAGAAAACCCTTGTTCAATGTCCATAAAAAGTTTGTGCTAGCAATCCCAAAATACAACCAAAGAGTGGTGGAGTAGTATTAGTCTAAATGTAACCCCTATATTTTGACTAGCTATACCTGATGTACTTTATTTTGCTTATTTTGTTTCCCTATATTTTGGCTAGCCATACTTAATGCACTTTATTTTGCTTATTTTTTTGGACTCAACTCAAGTGAGTGAGCTTTATTTATGACATAATGAACCCAAATTATGATGTGACTATGTTTATTATAACACTATATAGTGTATGTGAATAAGTGATATGCTTAAATTTAAGCACATACTATAGGAAAAAAACATTAATAAAATTAATGTGCTTGTTGCTAGTAACTCCAGTAGATATATATTGCAAAGTATTCTCAAAATATAGTATCATTTAAATAATTTTAATAATATGATACTTAATCAAACAATAATCTAACATAATAAAATAATATTATTAAAGTGATTTGATGGCAATAATTAATGATTTAATTTTTAATTAATCTCTTTAAATCATGCTGATATTTAATTTTTAATAATTAATTATTGATAATTAATTATTATTTATGATGATTAATAATTATATTAAAAAGAATTCCATAAGATTATAATATTATGAGAATATGTTGTTTATTATGTTATAGAAAAATTATAACATTTAATAATAATTTATAAATTAATGATTACTAAAATTAATGTAATTTTATTCAAAATATCATTATTTATTTTATATAGTATTATATATTAACTAAGAATTTTTTGATTTAATTATTTTTGTGATACCACATTAATAAGTATTTGGGATGTTCTTGAAATATTTTAATAGATGTTAATAGTGTAACAATTCCTATGCTGGATTGCAAAGTTTTTACGAAATGTAGGATGATAACCTTCATGGAGGGTTATGACGGATTGGGCCATTTATCCATGAATATGTCGTATTATTGTTATGTTTATTAATGTGTTTGGTGGCAGTAAGACATTCAATGTAATGTAATAAATACAATATTTATTTAATTTATGAAGTGATATGTTGGATTACTATAGTGAGTGACTCTTAAGTTGAATTGCGACGTTGTTTTGTGGTCATCCTCAAGATGTTAATGAACTTCTTACCATATTTTTGTTGCATTATGAGATTCATTAAATTATTTTGTAGTAGTTAGGTTTAGTTATATTTAGATGAATTTTTTTCCATTATGACATATGTCAAGGGTTATGTTAGGTTACTATGTTCATTTTGTAATAGTTTGGTTTACTTATGTTTGCAATGAGTTTTGTTGTATTTTGACATACATCAAGTGTTGTCTTGTGTTACGACATTCATGAAAGTCCATATTGCATTGCAAAATTTTTGCAAGGTTATGTTGCATTATTGCTACATTAATTAATTGCTTTGTTGGATTATGAGATGCATTTGGAAAGGTTTTGTTGGGTTCCTACATGCATCAAGGGTTGTGTTGCATTACAACATTTAAGAAGGCTCATTTTGGATCATGACTTTCCTCAATGGTCATGTTTCATATGGTTATGTTTATAAATTGTTTTTCTTGGATTGTGACATTTTTTATAAGGTTTTGAAACGGTTAGGTTTAGTTATGTTTGCTAAGTTCATTGATGTTTTGTTTTGCATTCTAAAATTGATGAAGAGTTTTGTAATATCCGGAATTTTGGACCTAACACTTATAGGCATGTTCCTATTGATTATGATGATTATCTTGATATTTTTATTTTTATTGGGTCAAAGACCCCACTGCATATGAACATGATGATTTGTTTTATATATTGGGCATAAGCCAATTAGTAATGATATATGTTTATGCTTATTTATGTTGGGCATGGACCCTGAAGCAAATGATTAATGATATGATTTATGTTGAGCAAGGAGCTCTTGAGCACTTGAATGATTGATGATTTGTGTTGAGTAAGAAGCTCTCGAACACATGAAAAGCTAATTGAATGTGTTGGGCATAAGCCCTCGAGCCTTCCATGTTGATGTTGAGCATAAGCTCTCGAGCATTGGATCCTTGGCCATTATATCCCTAGGTGTATCATACAAGTACATCCTAGAACTAGTGTTGAGTGAGGAGGTTTGGAATCTCACTAAATTATAACTCCCTATTAAAGCATTGAGTATGGGCTCTAGTAAGTGCTAGGGGTTACTGAAAAGGATTTAATAACTTCAGAGTGAAAACAACTCGAGAAAAATATTGATCTCCTCATACTTATTTATAAGGCATTAAATGAAATTTTGAATTTTTGTATTGTCATCAATGTACTGAAGAGCTACCATGTTATAGGAGGGAAATCCAACATGCAAGCATGTTTAGAGTTTCCTCTAGCCTAGTAGACCTAAACCATCTATCTACTTGACCTTAATGAAGAAGTGTCATTAAGTCTACGGATCATGGTATATGATGCCCAAAGACAAATGCTAACAAAGTGTTATATTATTATGCACTTAATACATGGTATGTGTAAAAAATTAAGGGTGAGTGGAAAAAGTTGAGGGTCTCTTTTGGCGCTTTAGATGAAATAAAAAACTAAAAAAACAGACATCCATCAACTTGCATGGATATTTTGAGACAGTTACACAATGAATCTTGTGATGAGTAAAAAACAAGAAATGTAGGAAATTGAATGACCTTTCCATATATATAGTTTTTTCTATTGAAAATGTTGTTAACTATCTAAAGTTAGATATTTTTTAACGGGCACATTTTATTTTTGGGACAAATTATAAGGTATATATTTTTGTGGGTGCATCGTCTAAGTGACTAAATGATGGTATAAATTTATGAAAACTAGTATACATATAGAGAACATATAGTACTAGTGCACGACTATTTTTTCAATAATAAAAATAATTTTTTTGAATTTTTTTTAATTATCTAAGAGATCAAACATTGAAACTGGTACGTCAATTGTGGGTGTAATGTTTGAATGTCTTAGTGCAATTATTTGGAAATGGGTTTTTTATAGCCTATAGAGGTTGGTGTTATTTAGTGAACCATAGATTTTTTTTTAATGGTTTAGAAATGAAATAGATATGGACAAAACACTAACAGTGTGTTTTTTGAGTTGAGTGATGACAGAAGATAAATAAGACAAAAATAGAAAAAAATAAGTATTCTTGTTAAAATTTACATATTCTGAATCTGCAAAAAAAACGTATCAGTTTCTAAAATCTCATAAAAAAATGAGGTGTGCATCATAATCAGACGAATGGCTAAACACGAGCATATTGAAAATTTGGATATAATGCTGAATTAGCCATGGTTTATCATACTCCAAGGAATAGGCATGTTGAATCTAAAGCAAATTAGAAGCAGACACATAGGCACAAGAATTCCATGCAAGCATGGGTGGAGGCTCGGATTTATCATTTGGAGGGAATACATTTTTGAATTTAAACAAAATGGTAGCACATTTTAGTGAAGCACAACACACGCGCATTTTTTAATACTACAATGAGTGCTTGTTTTTTCAATTATAACAATATTTTTATTATTTTATATCCCCACCTTGTGACTCCCCTCTTTCCCCTAAATCTTACTAACCCCCCCTCCTCTTCTCCCTACCTATAATCCCCCCTCCTCCTCTCCCTACCTTTAACCCCCCTCCTTTCTCTTCCTAACACCCCACCGCCCCATTCATTTTTTGTAAAATACCACTTGTACCTTAATGTGTCAAGTGATGTGTTTGCTAATTAGGTGTCTGCAAACATTATGATTATTAACCTTTTCCACCAGTAAGCCTTTATATAGTATCATCATTATGAAGAAAGACAATAAGCATGCACAACATAATGCTACAAATGAGACAACCATATTCACATGGTTCACCTCATCCATGAGGCTACATCCACGAAATTAGTTATTCTTTTTATTTCTTTATCAAAATAGAGTACTTACAAAGTCACGGCTCATCCATGACCGATTTACCTTACCACAAGGCTCTTCGCAGAGAGCCTCTTGCAACTAAATAGCCCCCTTTTTCTTTTTGGACTCCTTATAACCAGCTCATAAAAGGATTTCACAGCCCCCTTGGGCACTCGGTGAATTTTGACTTTAATAAGCAATCAGGAAGACATTTTTATATTTTTGGTCGATAACTAAAGCACCCTATTCTAGGTATAAGTTTTTATATCCCTAATCGCCAAGGCCAAGAGGGAGAAATAATAGCCAACATGAAATCACATTGCAGCAGATGTTGAATCCTAATTTTTTATCCCTATATATGTCAAATTATGATGATAAAAAATATTTGACTACAAGATTTTCTATGTTTTCTTGGCATTTAAGCACAGCTATTACTTCCCACCGGTTGGAATATTTTCTGTGATGTTATTTTATTTGACAATTTTACTTGAAGGTTTGGGGGCAAAAACTGCCAGCGTGATTTAAATCTAAACACAATTGCAGTAGCAGTTACTTCCTTTCCCCATATCCCTACTTTATTAAGTCACACTATTTTGGGAGATTTTGACATTACTCATCAAATAAAGGTGGTAAGGAAAACTTTCATATCCTAATATTCTCTTTGTTCATATGAGTTTTAATTATATTATTGAATTATTTCTACCATTTAAAAATATTTATGTTAGGCATTGTCATAAAATATAGGCCCTAGCTCTAAACCGTCACCGCTTAACCAACACCCACCACTTTGATACCAGCAGGCATTGGGCCACTACTCTAACCACATGGATGCTAGATTTATATTATATAAATCTGAACCTACATTTTTCCATCAATTCATTACCCACAAGTATCGAACATATCCTTTTAAAGACACAGATTAAAATTATAAAATAGAAATCAGTCCCCGTTAAATGCATAGGCATTTATCTACCGACATTCATTGGTAGGAACCACTTACCATATTCCTACATCTGTCCATGGAAAGACCAGTCAAAATATGCATAGCAAGTGATGTGCTTTCTCCTCCTAAGCGCTATTGTGACTTGAGAATCCATATCCCTCTTGCCTTAAAATCCCTTCACACTGTTCAATGCTTCCCAACGACCTTTGAGGGCTCCCCCTTGCAAAAGCACCTCCCTCATACATATATAATACTCATTTCTTTCAGTAACGCCATCCTATTTATCCCACCTCACCAGAAATGCTAAACATAGAACTTTTGTCATTGAAATTGTCGGGAGGGATTTTAGGCTGAGAATTCCCAAGATTTAAGGTGACCGTTTCGGCCCAAGATTTTGGCCACAGCTGTTAGGGTTCATGGAGGATTTATTTCCATCCTTCAGGCAAAAATTAATGCAACTGATGAATGAATTAGTTCTTCATTTTTTTAAACTCTTTCATCAATATTAACAAATCTATGCCCTTCTATTATTTTTCCATTTATTTTTTTTTGACATAATTTTTACATAAGAAAAGGAATTAATTCCTATCGTTCCTGTTTGACATAATTATATAATATGTCATTATATATATATAAGAAAAGATTCAATCTATTTATTTAATAAACCTATTTCAATGAAAGACTTACCCTTATCTTTTCTTTTGACATAATTCTATGTCAATTTTATATAAGAAAGTGACTTGATCCATATTTTCCGTATATAATAGACCTATGTCCTTTTATACAATAAAATGACTTATCCCTCTTTCCTTTTTGACCAATTTATAAGGCGACCAACTCATATAGTTTCTTAACCGTTAATTCTTTCGGGTGGTTTTTCTCCTTTGGTTCTTCCTATTTTATGGTAAACCCCCTCAACCCTTTTTCCAAGGTCACTACCCCTTCAAATTACTTAGACCATGTCTTACTTACGTTTGACATTAAGTAGTTGGCCATTTAATTGGGCTAAATATGGCGACACAGGAATCCCTGTGGATGCCATAGTTATGACCAGACCAAAGCTACATTATCGTAGTTAGGGCTCTTTGACCCTTTTCCTGCTCTTTTCCCTTGTGGGTTCAGTTTCCCATCATTCAGAAGCATCCAACTCTTAAGTGTCTTAAGGAACTTTGGATAGTATCAATTACAAGGTCTTATTGGTGGGGCCTTGGCCTTGAGCTCGTCACCAGAATATGAATGTAATATTATTCAATAGTTTACAACACATTCAGGGGTCTATACGAGGGATCTTACATCCTTTCCCCCTAAAAAAATAACACCATCCTCGGTGTTTCCTATTTTCAACTGTTGGGCAATAGGGCAGACCCGGATTTAAACCTTTAGTGTTGCACCAACAAAAAGACCCACAGTGTTGGCCCTTTAGGCAACAACCTGCGCGCAGGTTGCAGTCTCACCCGAAACAGCTATGGGGTGCCGCAGAATCAGGTTTCTGCAAGCCGAGAGGGGGATTACTGTACCTTAGCCTTTAACAATATTATTAATCAATACTCTAAAAGCTTTACCATTCATTCACATACAACTTCGCAGATAATTAAACAGTCCTTACTTGCTCAACCCACTACAGGGAATTCACAGCGAAGCTAAATATTAACAACAATCTTAACTTATCAGATGTATACATTTATTAATGCAGAAAAGACAACAGAAACACAATAGCACAAGAAACCACAACACCGGATATAACGTGGTTCACCCCCAGTGTAGGGGTTACGTACACAAACTGCGGTCTATTCAACTTGCTACAAAATCCACAGTTTGATCTGCGCACTCAGCTGCAGATCCCTTCAATCCTTAATAGCCGCGCACATAGCAGCAGGCCCCTGTGCACTCAGCTGCAGGTCTTTCCTCAATCTTTCTTACAAAATCCCTCTGCGCACACAGCTGCAGAGGTCATCCACGCACACAGCTGGGACTTAACCTTCCCTTACAATATCAGCCTTAGCCTCGTCTTAACCTTTCTTGTCATAAAAAAACCTAACCTTTTCTTATTAAAAAAAAACCTATTTATACATCGCGCTGATACAAAACCATGGCTTCAAACCATGGGCTCCCAAAAACCCTAAACCCTGGATTTAAACCATGGGTTTATTACAAAAAAGGGGGTTTTGACTTACCCTGACACCCCTAAGACTATTTTGACCCCTAACTCCACTTACTAACAGCCGTGAAGTTACCCGAACTAATAATCCTTAGGGTACACGCCCCAACAGGCCCCTAAGACTCACTAGTGGCCCGTCCCGGGACACTCTGCGAGGAATCTGGTGGGAGAATCTTCTGCGCTAGGACCTGGAAGCGATTGGTGAGGTTGTGTAGTATATCATCAGTGGCTTTCTCCTTTTCCACCAATTCCTGTAATACTAAAGATGAGTCTGTATCAACCCTTTCCTACACAAAAGTGTCATAGGTCTTCAAAAGTTTGAGCTGGATTTCCGCCGTATTGCTCAATTCTAACGCTTCATCAACCAGGGGCTGTAACACATTCTCTAGCAGCGTTACCTTCGTCCTGCAGGACTCGATCTCCTGCTGAAGTTCCTTGCTGCGCTTTACTTTATCCATCTTCTGCATAAGTGGCAGCGTCTTGATTTCTATTTTGACTGCATCTAATTCATCTTGGCGCAACTTGATGGTTTCTTGGACCTTACCTACATCTGGATGGTCCTGTAGGTTCGCCCATGCATCTATGTTGTCTTCCATTAGTTTTGCGACGCTGGCCACATTATCTGCTATTTTTGCTGCTGAAGCCTTGATGTCTTGCTGGCGCTGTTCTCTGACCTCTGGTGGAGTCTCAGGAGGAATGCGCAGTTGAAGTTCTGCAATCTGGTGCTGGTGTTCTATCTTCATCCTTTCAACCTCGCTGCGAGACTACTGGGCATAGTCTCTAAGCTTAGCGATTCTTTGCTCTGGTTCCTTTGCTCCCTGTATGTCGTAGTCGGAAAGACTCTGACATGCCTCATCCAATGCTCGCATCAACATAGTTGTTGTATGTTCGGCCTCTTTCTTCTGTTGTGCAATTTCTTCTAGACGTGCTGCAAAGGTTTTGTTTCGTTTGATGGCGTCGTCAAGTTGGATTTGGGACAATTGGGTTTGGGCATGGATCTCCTTTGTAATTGCAAGCTGTCCAAGGTGCAACTCTGACATAGACATCTTCGTATAATCAAGCCCCGCGGTTGTATCCGTCTGGGGTCGGGGATCCATGTCAGGCTGAGTCAGAGTTGCACTGGATACCTGTCCCGGGTGATCTCTGAGTGGCCATTGTCTGATATCCTGCTGGGCGGGTGCTGTAGTGCTACTTGTTGCAGTACTGTGCGCTGATTTTGCTGCTAGCTCTTTAAGCTCCGATACCCTGTTTGCGATACTTGAGAGCCCAGCCAGATGCAGTTCCGCAAAATCTGACCATTTTTTAGTAAGCGCTGTCGTGGACTATTCTAGAGGTTGTTCTAGTGCATCCATCGTGACAGTGACTTCTTCCTCAATATCTTTGTCCTTCGACGCTTTTGCCTTTTTGCGGGACTGCGGCTTGGTTACCTCAGCTACTTCTGATGACGTGCGCTTCGTTGGTGGGTTAGGAGCTGATATAGTCTTGACCGACTCCTCATGCTGTTCATCCTGTTCATCCGTTGTAGTCTAGTTGGTTAGGATACTCGGCTCTCACCCGAGAGACCCGGGTTCAAGTCCCGGCAACGGAACCAATTTGTTGGGCAATAGGGCAGACCCGGGTTTAAACCTTTAGTGTCTCACCAACAAAAAGACCCACAGTGTTGGCCCTTTCGGCAACAACCTGCACGCAGGTTGCAGTCTCACCCGAAACAGCTATGGGGTGCCGCAGAATCAAGTTTCTGCAAGCTAAGAGGGGGATTACTGTACCTTAGCCTTTAACAATATTATTAATCAATACTCTAAAATCTTTGCCATTCATTCACATACAACTTCGCAGATAATTAAACAGTCGTTACTTGCTCAACCCACTACAGGGAATTCACAGCGAAGCTAAATATTAACAGCGATGTTAACTTATCAGATGTATACAGTTATTAATGCATAAAAGACAATAGAAACACAATAGCACAAGAAACCACAACACCGGATATAACGTGGTTCACCCCCAGTGTAGGGGTTACGCCCACAAACTGCGGTCTATTCAACTTGCTACAAAATCCACAGTTTGATTTGCGCACTCAGCTGCAGATCCCTTCAATCCTTAATAGCCGTGCACACAGCAGTAGGCCCCTGCGCACTCAGTTGCAGGTCTTTCCTCAATCTTCCTTACAAAATCCCTCTGCGCACACAGCTGCAGAGGTCGTCCATGCACACAGCTGGGACTTAACCTTCCCTTATAATATCAGCCTTACCCTCATCTTAACCTTTCTTTTCATCAAAAAAACCTAACCTTTTCTTATTACAAAAATGCCTATTTATACATCGCGCTGATACAAAACCATGGCTTCAAACCATGGGCTCCCAAAAACCCTAAACCCTGGATTTAAACCATGGGTTTATTACAAAAAAGGGGGTTTTGACTTACCCTGACACCCCTAAGACTATTTTTACCCCTAACTCCGCTTACCAACAGCCGCGAAGTTACCCGAACTAATAATCCTTAGGGTACACGCCCCAACATCAACCAATTTCGTTCTTCTGTTCCGTCGTCCTTTCTTGTTTTCATCTTTCTTTTTTGATTGCTTGCTTTGTATTTCCTGTCATGATCCTGCATTTAAAAATCATTCATATGCATGTATACTAGCATTGATATTGAAACAATGTAAAACTCATAATTCAACACTATACAATGGTTCTAATATGCATGTCAGTTCTATTTGCCAAAAAATAGACATATTACCTCATAGGTACCAGTTTACCTGTAATGCACATACCTCTTCCCGCATTATTCTTTTCTCTAGATGTCCTCCATCCCAACACTCTAAGTGCTAATAGTACTTCGAGTACCATTTCAAGCCACCCAACACATGGACGATACCCACCATTAGGCATATCTCTTTTTTGTGCTATTCAGGGTGCTTCACCACTATTCTTTTCTCTGGATGTTCCTCCATCCCAGCACTCCAAGTGCTAAAAGTACTTCAATTACCAATTCAAGCCACCCAAGACAAGGACAATACCCACCCTTAGGAATATCTCCTTTTTGTGCTATTCAGGGTGCTTCACCAAGCTGAGGCACCTCCGTTCTCACACACCCGCATAGCGCCTAGAGGTTATTCTCTTCATAGAGTCCCCCACTCATGTGACAGTCCTCTAATGTGTGTGTAACAATTCTTAACCAAAATGTCTTGCATCTAGGCGTCCTCAGCATGCATAGTGGTCCCTCACTGGCCTAGGGGAAAACAAGGTAGCTTTCATCCACTACCTCCATCACCACTTCCTCATGGTGATAACCTTTTTCACATGAGATATTTCTCATATATTCTTAACTCATTATAGTCTAGGAGATTTATCACTCCTCAAGGCCACAATTTCCCATGCCTGCAATCACTCCATAGGTGGTCAGTTTATCATTTTATTAATTCAAAGAACATCAAACCTTTAGCATAAGTCATGCCTTACTTCATTTCTCATTCATCAGATAAGAGATTTTTAACAACAGAATTGACAAGAACACATTTACAAGAAGCCACAAAACCTTTTCAATTTCTTATACCAACACCATTCGCAAGAAATCACATAAAACCCAAGAATTATGACAATGCAACCACTCATTAACTTCAATTTATTACAACAGAATCAAATATTCACTCATTGTTGCAATTTTATAAATACTACATTTGAACTTTTATCTACTAGTAATTATAAGTCTTCAAACAAATTATAGAATTCTTGTGGGCCTCGATAAATCTGTAAAAGACTAAATAAATTCCATCTCGATTAAAGTTACCTCTATGCAAACCAACTTATTACTTTTAACTCTACTTTAACTAATGGTGAAAACATTATTAAACCAACCCAAGGGAAGAGCCAGGTCACTGAAACAAGGAACTATCATGGCTCCACCATTTGTTTTATGTCAATCAGGTTAGTCATAGAGTGTTAGCAATATCCCAAAACTAATAATGAATGTAAATTTAGTATGAAGTAAATTGGCTGCAATGACCAAAGTTTATAAATCTAAATCAAGAAAGAGTCCCGCAAAGACCTACATCCGAAACCTATTAGCAATTCTAAAAAAAAGTAAATTGCCTACAATAATCCCACCACAATAAAGATCAGAAAATCCCAATCAAAGACTAACAGTTCCATCTTTTGGAAAAAAAGATTGTCTCCCATAGCCTACAATAGTCAAGTAGACAAGGGAAAAACTAAGGCCAATGTATACCTCCCATCTCATAGGGAGACCATAGGCATGCCCTCTATAAAAAATCTATCCCATCGAGGGAACAGATCCAGAACTAGGAAAATTCTAAAAACTTGGGAGAACAAGAAACCAAGCAGTGAAATGTTATCGATTAGTGCAAAATAATGCACACTTTAAACTCTGCTACTATCATGGAACAAAAAATAAATAAAAAATCTAGAACATCAAGGCATACCAACAAATATAAAATTACGTCGGTCGGCCATCAAATTTGTCAAGATGCAACACACTTATCACATACAAAGGAAAACAACAACATTTAGTGTAAGGAATCAATTCAATCCTGAGACCCTAGCCATATTCTACAACCCAGAAATAAGGATCTAAAAATTCCTGGGAGCAAAAACAAAATAAATCTATTTTTAAACAACAACGTTCAATTGCAAGGGTTCATGTTGTAACCATCTAATCAAACCAAGTGGAAACACTAAAGGTAAAAATAAACAGTAGCCACTCACAGTAGTTTTGTTTCTTAAAGCAATTCCATAAATAAGTAAATTTTAAATAAAATTACAAATATTTATTAAAAAAAAATCCACACTTGTAGCAATCCTAATTATTCCAAGCACATGGTATTAATACAATGCCATTATCATGAAAACACAAAAGAAAGCAAACCATGTATCTCCTTTCGTTCAACACAAAACTATAAAATACTCCATGAAAAAACAATATATACTAGAATCGGGTCTTTACCAGTCTTGTTGCAATGGTGCTGTGGTCACTGGAATCTCCAGGGTAAATAGTCTCAATAATCATCAAGGTTAGTCCAGAAGCAATGTGTTCAACTACAGTCAGGCCACCATCTGTAGCAGCAGCTGTAATGGCTTCATCTAAAATCTAGTCACCAATCAGAGTCAGGCAACACAGCTCATTCTCAAAGATTCTAACCATAGGATAATCATTGTTATCCACACTATCCCAATGATATTCTTCTTCTAGTGATGAAATATGGGCCTCTGGATTGGAAAATGCTTCAACATAAAAATTTTGGTAGCCTGCAAACATTTTAGCGTTGACATTGCCTCGAACTTGATAATTTTTAGTACTAGCGGACCGTTGCCTTGAATTCTTGCGAGTGTCATCTATGCAATAAGTATTCGATAGATCTCTGTAGGGCTCATTGGTGATGTGGGAATTTAATGATAAATGGGGAAGGGCAATAGATTTTACTGGCAGGCTGAGAGCTGTAATGAGTATACCCATTTAACTAATCTGTATTCTTCTCATGCTGATTGGTTAGAGCGGTAGAGTTACAGCTCTCTGTGTAGTGTTTGTATGGGTTTGTCGGGAGCAAGTTATGTAACAATCTATATCTTTCAAAATAAGAGACTTCATCAGTATGAATGCTAGAAATTACAAAACCAGGTCTCATTGGGTGGAATTGGCCACATTTGCATGTATTTCTTAGTACCTGGTTGCATGATTTTGAGGGCCAGCGCAATCTTTTCCAACTCACTCAACAATATCCATAAGCTGAGTATCTTGGAACCCAATAAATAAAAAAATTTCTCTAGCTTAGAGAACAAAATTGCCATCCCCACATAACAGATAAACATAAATATTAACAATAATTAAAAAGGATAAGTCCATCCAGGTGGCCCACACACTCGCAAGACTGAAGAAAACAACAGACATGATTTTCTTCTGCTGGGCATAGGGGTATGTTTCCTTGAGCACTTCTGGAAAAGAAAATTGTTTGGTCATAACAAAGTGCAAAATAGTAAACTATACAGAAAACATGGTTTCAGCGTCCATCTCTTACTCACAAATTTGCTGCAAGGAAATCTGTAAAAAATTTTACTCAAAAATCCAGCTCAGTATTAGAAATATCAGGAAGGAAACCATTTCATAGTAGTAGCATAAGTGTTTGGGCAGGGGCATAGGAGGCTACTAATTATCATGTGATTAATGGAAATAGTTAAAAAGAAAGAAAGGAAAAAATCATTGGGTTAGGAAATGGGATTACCAAGTAAAATTCCAGTCTGCAAATGAGAGAAGCTGCCCCATCTCCATGGATGGAATGGAAACCGCAAGTAGGGTTAATATATCTCTACTTGAGCTCAAACTGAAACTCTTCAGCATAGAGAGTTTCTTTCAGACAACCATATTTCAAGACGGGCTTTTTCAAAATAACTATACTCTAAAATTTTAAATTTACACACAGTAATAGTAAATGTGGAGTATAACATATTTGTTTTATCTAGAAGCTTTCTGGTCGACGTGACGACTTTAAATTTTCCCATATAAAGAGAAATGTAAGGACATACAAAACAAACCTAATCAAACACTCTAAAATTTCAAAATACAAATACAATAATGAAAGCAATGAAAAGCATTTTGCAAAATCATTTATTCATTTTATAACTTCAAATGCTTCCATAAATGGAATATGGACATAGAGCCAAAGCCGCCTAAATCTACTCTGAGAAGATCTTATATTTTCGAAAACCTCTCTGAACAGAAATGGATCTCTCACTGAACAAAAATGGATCTCTTACAGCTTTTGGTACTCATCTAGTTTTAATACGATGACTGATCCTGAGAGAGTATGAACTGTCGCATCGCAATTTCTTCCACATGTAATCCTGCAAAACTATCATGTTAGCCCATTCTTAAGGGTCTAGTGTTGTAGCTGGCTCTGATACCATATGTAAAATACCACTTTTACCTTAATGCGTCAAGTGATGTGTTTGTGAATTAGGTGTCTGCAAAAATTATGATTATTAACATTTTCCACCAATAAGCCTTTATATAACATCATCATTATGAAGAAAGAAAATAATCATGCACAACATAATACTACAAATGAGACAACCATATTCACGTGGTTCACCTCGTCCATGAGGCTATGTCCACCAAATTAGTTATTCTTTTTATTTTTTTATCAAAATAGAGTACTTACAAAGTCACGGCTCATCCATGGTCGGTTTACCTTACCACAAGGCTCTTCGCAGAGAGCCTCTCGCAACTAAACAACCCCCTTTTTCTTTTTGGATTCCTTATAACCAGCTCATAAAAGGATTTAATATCCCCCTTGGACACTCAGTGAATTTTGACTTTAATAAGCAATCAGAAAGACATTTTTATATTTCTGGTCGATAACTAAAACACCCTATTCCAGGTATAAGTTTTTATATCCCTGACCACCAAGGCCAAGAGGGAGAAATAATAGCCAGCATGAAATCACATTGCAGCAACTGTTGAATCCTAATTATGTATCCCTATATATGTCAAATTATCATGATAAAAAATATCTGACTACAATATTTTCTATGTTTTCTTGGCATTTCAGCACAGCTATTACTTCCCACCGGTTGCAATATTTTCTGTGATGCTATTTTATTTGACAAGTTTACTTCAAGGTTTGGGGACAAAAACTGCCAGCGTGATTTAAATCTAAACACAATTCCAACAGCAGTTACTTATTTTTCCCATATCCCTACTTTATTAAGTCACACTATTTTGAGAGATTTTGACATCACTCATCAAATAAAGGCGGTAAGGAAAACTGTCATATCCTAATTTACTCTTTGTTCATATGAATTTTAATTATATTATTGAATTATTTCTACCATTTAAAAAGATTTATGTTAGTGATTGTCATAAAATACAGGCCCTAGCTCTAAACCGTCATAGCTTAACCAATGCCCACAACTTTGATACCAGCAGGCATTGGGCCACTACTCTAATGACAAGGCTACTAGATTTATATTTTATAAATCTGAACCTACAGTTTTCCATCAATTCATTACCCATGGGTATCGAACCTATCCTTTTAAAGACACAGATTAAAACTATAAAATATAAATTAGTCCCTGTTAAATTCATAGCCATTTATCTACCGTCATTCATTGGAAGGAACCACTTACCATATTCCCGCATCTATCCACGGAAAGACCAGTCAAAATCTGCATAACAAGTTATGTGCTTGCTCCTCCTAAGCGCTACTATGACTTGAGAATCCATATCCCTCCTGCCTTAAAATCCCTTCACATTGTTCAATGTTTCCCAACAACATTTGAGGGCTCCCCCTTGCAAAAGCACCTCCCTCATACATATATAATACTCATTTATTTTAGTAACGCCATCCTATTCAGCCCACCTAGTCAGAAATGCTAAACATAGCACTTTTGCCATTGAAATTGTCGGGAAGGATTTTAGGCTGAGAACTCCCAAGATTTAAGGTGACCGTTTCAGCCCGAGATTTTGGCCACGGCTGTCAGGGTTCAGGGAGGATTTATTTCCCTCATTCAGGAAGAAATGAACGCAACTGATGAAGGAGTTAGTTCTTCAGTTTTTTAATCTCTTTCATCAATATTATCAAATCCATGCCCTTCTATTATTTTTCCATTTTTTTTGACATAATTTTTACATAAGAAAAGGACTTAATTCCTATCATTCCCATTTGACATAATTATATAATATGTCATTATATATATATAAGAAAAGATTCAATCTATTTATCTAATAAACCTATGTCAATCAAAGACTTACCCTTATCTTTTCTTTTGACATAATTCTATGTCAATTTTATATAACAAAGTGACTTAATCCATCTTTTCCTTATATAATAGACCTATGTCATTTTATGCAATAAAATGACTTATCCCTCTTTCCTTTTTGACCAATTTATAAGGTGACTAACTCATATAGTTTCTTAACCGTTAATTCTTTGGGGTGGTTTCTCCCCTTTGGTTCTTCCTATTTTACGGTAAACCCCCTCGACCCTTTTTCCAAGGTCACTACCCCTTCAAATTACTTAGACCATGTCTTACATACATTTGATATTAAGTAGTTGGCCATTTAATTGGGATAAATATGGAAACATAGGAATCCCTATGGATGCCATTGTCATGATGATACCAAAGCTACGTTATTGTAGTTAGGGCTCTTTAACCTTTTTCCTGCTCTTTTCCCTTGTGGGTTCAGTTTCCCGTCGTTGAGAAGCGTCCAAATCTTAAGTCTTTTAAGGAACTTTAGATAGTATCAATTACAAGGTCTTACTGGTGGGGCCTTGGACTTGAGATCCTCACCAGAAGATGAATACAATATTATTCAATAGTTTACAATGCATTCAATGGTCTATACAAGGGATGTTACATTTTCTCTCTCTCTGTCCCTCACACCTATGTCCCTTCTTACAACTAACACCTGTATGCCCCCTTCCACCCACCCCTAAAACCATAACTCTTTCTCTCTACCTCTAACTCTTAAACACTCCCCATTGTTCTATTTCTAATCACTTAGCATCTCCCCCCCATCGAAACCCCAAAACCTCCCTTCCCCCCTCTCTCTTTCTCTCTCTTCCTCTCTCGCGTGCACACGCGCATCTCCCTAGCACCTCTCTCTAACTCCTAACACCTAAAATCTCTCTCTCCACTCTTTCTTTCTCCCCAACTCATCCAACTATAGTTAGCCCCCACCCCTTATCTATTCCCCACCCCTCTCTCTCTCTCACACACAGACACCCACATCACACATCCACAGGTCACCCCCAACGACCAACATCCCCCCTCCTCCCCCAATTCTTACTAACTCCTCATTCTCCTCTCCCTAACTCTAAATCCCCTCCTCCTTCTACCTCTCTACCCCCTCATCTCCACTTTCTCTTACTCTCCAATCCCTGACAACTAAAAACCCCCTCCCCAACCCCTAAATCCTACCCCCACACACACATCCATTGGTCTCCCCCCACCTCTTACCCCCCTCCTTCTCTTACCTCTGACCCCCTCTTCTTCCCCTAACTCTAACCCCACCCAATCCCTTCAATCCATTGACAACCCACCACTCTCTCTCCCTATCTCTCACTCTCTCCCCCCTATTTCTCCCCCTACCACTAACACCCCCTCTCTACCACCGTTCTCTCACTCCTCAACTCATCCAATGAGGGAGGTTTAGCTTGAATGAGGGAAATAAAATCTTCCCTGAACCTCGACAGTCATGACCATTTAGTGGCTGAAACGATCGCTTGAATTCGTGCCTTAATCTTGGCATGAATTAAGGGGAGGTTCGGAAATGGAGTAATGGCCAATAACCTTAATAGTTGTAGTGGCTAAATGGTCGTTTGAACCCGAGCCTTATTTAATGATTGACTGGATGGGAAAAATGGGAGCGATGGCTAGAACACCTATTGGGAAAATCATTTTGACGAGGTTTTCCCTAGGGAGGAAAATATCTATGTGCTCTCTATGAGCAACAGTGTTACAAAAAAGGATTGTTTTCTATCTGTGTCTTGGGAAATCGGGAGAATCGGCTTGACATTTTGTTGCTATCTATGTTTTGAACAGAGCTTGATGCGTCTATCCTTCAGGGTTTCATTCTGATGTGCATTAAAACAAAGAGCCAATCCATGATTTCAATCTATCGCGGTGTTTTGATTGTTATTGTAGTAGTGGAGGAGTTGTTGTGTAGAGAATTAAAGAATCAACCTACGGTTTGAGTAATATCAATGTGTAGATACTTAGAGAGTCTGATCCAAGTATTTTCGAGAGCCCAATTAAAAAGAATGTCAATGTGTATCCGAATTAAAAATAATGAAGCCACACTTTTGTAAAAATAGGGTTGATCTTAATTTATTTTATGCATATGAAATTGTTATACCCCCCCCCCCCCCCCCCCCTTGCCTGTGTTTTTATTGATATGAATCCATTGAATACGATGGGTGTGATTATGATATGAAATGTTTTTTTTTTCCCTTGTCTGCATACACCAGCGATCTGAAAATATCCACCTTTTAAACATTATCAGCATTTGTGGTCATGTTGGGATTAGATCTACATTTGGTTACCCGCATTTGTGCTCCCGTTGGGGATTAGATATTTAATTGGTTACCAGCATTTGTGATCATGTCTGGAATAGATATACATTTGGTTAGCAACATTTGTGCTCACAATGGAATAGATCAACATTTGAGGGTTACCGCCTGTTAGCTCAAAATGGAAATAGATCTATTTGTATTGTTAACATAGTTTATGCTCACGATCTAAAAATATCCACCTCTTCCTTATTTCTGGTGTTTCATATAGTTCCAACCCTACAAATTTGTTTATATATTATAGTTAGGTGATTGGAGTACGTAATCCCCACGCATTCGATTATTGTTTTTCATTTAGCATTAAGAACTAGTTACCGGAATCCATGGTAATTTGGGGGTGTAATTCAGTTGTGTGCATTACTTTATAAATCCTTGCGAAAAGAAAGACAAATGCCTAACTTACAGATAATTGATCGAATTGTCAAGAGCATTGGAGGACTGTTAAATCCTCTGATGAGTTGGAGTCAAAAAATATAAAAAGGGGGTTGTTTGGTTACAAGAGGCTCTCTACGAAGAGCTTTATGTTAAGGTAAACTGTCCATGGATGAGCCGTGAGTTTGTAAGTACTCTATTTATGATAAAGAAATGAAAAGAATAACTAATTTGGTGGATGTAGCCTTGGGGACGAGGTGAACCACATGAATTTGGTTGTCTCATTGTAATTTTATGTGGTGCATGTTTATTTTTTTCTTTTTTTCACAATGATGATGTTATTCCAAGGCTTATTGGTGGAATAGGTTAATAATCATGTTTTTGCAAACACCTAATTTTAAAGTACATCACTTAATGCATTAAGATGCACGCATTATTTTACATATGGTATCAAAGCTAGCAACAACACTGGACCCTTAAGAATGGGCTAACATGATAGTTTTGCAGGATCACATTTGGAAGAAAAGTGGAGAATATAATGCAATTGCAGTTTCATTCTTGAGGAGATTGAAAAATTGAATGCATTCCCACTGAGAAAAATGGAGGAGTCGTACCACTTCAGATCGGATTCCTAAATGTATCTGGTATTTTATGTGCTCACATTTTTATTAGCTGAGTTTTAGTTCTATTAAAACATAGCCGAGCTATTGATTTGAGTTTTTTCTGAGATCTGGAAGCATAGATGTTTTTTTTATGCTAATGTTTTATTGGGTTTAAGTTATGTTTTAGTTCTCTTAAAAAATAGCTGCGCTATCGATTTGAGTTTTCCCAAGATCTGGAAACATAGATGCATTTTATATGCTAAAGTTTATTGGGTAAGTTATGTTATAGTTATGGAAGACATAGCCGAGCTATTGGTCTGAGTTTTTTTTCCAAGATATGGAAACATAGATGTTTTTTTTATGCTAATGTTTTATTGGGTAAGTTATGTTTTAGTTTGTTAAAACATAGCCGAGCCATCGATTTGAGTTTTCCCAAGATCTGAACGGTAAGATATGACAAAGGTTGATCTATTTTTTCTGGGATTGGGATTGGAGGTTTCGATTTTATTCTTTTGTTGAAGTTCTATTCTACATCTAAAATATTGTGAATGCAATGATATGGACTATGATTTGATTTTTATTGTGGATCTGAGTTTCGATTTCATATTTGAAATGTTGCAACTGCAATGATATTGACAACGATTTGTTTTGGTTTTGGGTATGAGGAATGTTAGATTCTTTCTCTTCCTTTGATATTTATTATAGATCTGAGTTAAGTCGATCTATTCCTTGCCATGGGATTGGAGGTATGTTGATCTATCCATTGTGTATTGATAAACGTTATGGATGTGAGATCTGAAAGTATCCTTAGTTGTGTTTCGACATTTATTGTTCTAATATATGATTTGATGTTTTTAATATATCCTCCACATTGTGGAACTGGAGCTGAATCATTTCCATTCCCATCTGTAGCAAACTATCTTCATACTTTTAAATTGCATTATGGATTTGGAGCAAGAATCACCCCATTTAGATCTATACAAACTGTCTACATATTTGTAAACGCATTGAATAGTTGGGACATTTAGTGCATAGATTGTAAGTGCATAACCTTGGCATCGATTCATGTGGGTCTGAGTGCTAAAACCTATCCATATGCAGTCAAATTGGTGAACGCGGTGAACGATTTGGATCGATTTGAAATGCATAACTCTAAAATCATTGTATACATAGATTCTGAAAAACCTAGCTCTGAAATGGTTTATGGGTAGATTTGAAGTGCAACTTTGAAAATTGTGCTTATGAAGATATGTATTTTGATGCCCACAATGTCATAAGAAAATCGATCTATTTGTTAACAGATAGATAGCTTGAATTTGTGTGAAAAATAAATGTTGTCTAATGATTGATATGCGAATGTTAAACGATAGCTGGAGTCTTTAATTTTGAAAACGTTGTCTAATTTTGATGTGCAAATGTGAAACTATAGCTGGAGTTGTTAATTATGAAAACACTGCCTATTCTTGATGTGCAAGTGTCAAATGATGGATGAGATGTTAATTGTGAAAACTATGTAGTTTTGATGTTCAAATTCTTGTTAAGACTCTGCAAATCATTTTCTGAATGTTATAAATACTTGTTAGACTAAATGCTTGTTAGCTAAAATGTTAAAATTACTTGTTAGCTAGATGCTAAATGCTTGTTAAGACTTCGCAAATAGTTTTCTGATCTGAAGATCACATATGTTCAACAAGACCTGAAGACCACACTGTTTGGATAAGAATCCGAGGGTTCGTCATCTGATGACATTTCAAATATGAAGAATTACATCCTCTAAATCTTCAGTTGGAGATTATATATAAGATTTGTAATTGTGTTTATCCAATTGTGTTGAGCTTGGAGGTCATTGTTGGTTTATAATATTTGTAATTATGTTATAAGACTAAATGGTTTCCTCCTGGAAATATTGGAGGAAAGGAAAATGAAGGGCTTGAGGGTGTTCAAATTATGGTATTAGTATGCAAGCTAATGGTAGTAATTAATGTTTGATGGAAGGGGTTATATGTTTGGTTTAAAGTTGTAGCAGTAATTAGTATGCAAATATCTATTTATTCAAGAATCAATACTGTATGTTTAAACATTGCAAGGAGTATTATTTGAATAATATAGCCTCTTTGGTGCAAATTGATTTTGGTGATTTGAGTGGTTTAAGGCTTCAGTGTCTCTCCCTCAATTGCTCATAGTTGCAAGTGGTTTGAACAGCTGAGTAGGCCAACCATTATGGCATGGCTTGAAAGTTGCTTGAAATTGAACTGATTCATATGCGGTGGGACTTTCTTGTTGATTAGTCGTTTTGATAAATATGTTTATTCAACTTGGTGTTGAACATTCAATGTTAATTTCAATGAACTTGGGACTGCGGTTGGGGGTCTTTTTGTGCAGAAGGCATTGTAGGAAATGTCTAATAGTATTTCGAGATACCAACTTCATGGAGACAGGTCTGCTATTAATTTCTCTTAGAACTGGTGATATGCACTTTATCTCAGGTTTTGTTTTTGGTTGGTATTGAATATTTATCAGCACTTCATTGAGGATGCCCATCTCTATGGTTGAATTATTTTAATTATGGATATTTTAGAAGGGGCAGTTTAACTAAGATAGTTGTTTTAATTGCTCTTTTTGACTGGGATTTCTTACCTTTATTGTGGTGAGGCTTATTGCAGGCAATTTACTTTGTTTAGAATTACTAATAAGTTATGGATACTGGTCTTTGTGGGACTCTTTCTTGATTTAGACTTCTGAACTTGGGTCATTGCAGCCAATTTACTTATTACTAATTTTACATTCATTATTAGTTTTTGCGATATTACTAACACTCTACGACTGACCTGCTTGATATAAAACAAATGGTGGAGATATGATAGCGCCTTGTTTTCAGTGACTTGGCTCTTCCCTTGGGTTGGTTTACTAATGTTTTCACTGTGAGTTAAAGTAGAGTTAAAAGTAAGAAGTTGGTTTCCACAGAGGTAGCTCTAATCGATATGGCATTTATTTAGTCTTTTACAGACTTATCGAGGCCCACAAGAATTCTATAATTCATTTGGAGACTTATAATATCTAGTAGATAAAAGTTCAGATGTAGTATATATAAAATTGCAACAGTAAGTGAATTTTTGATTCTGTTGTAATAAATTGAAGTTAATGTGTAAGGTGGTGTTTGCATTGTCAAAATTACCAGATTTTATGTGGCTTCTTGTGAATTCCTTCCTGTCAATTTTGGTATTAAAAAGATATTGAAAGGGCTCTTATCCGATGAATGAGAAATAAAGTAAGACATGACTTATGCTAAAAAATTGATGTTCTTTTGATAAACTGACCACCTATGGATTGATTGCAGGCATGGGAAATTGTGGCCCTAAGGAGTGCTAAAGCTATAGGACTGTAAAGAGTTAAGAAGATACGAGAAAAATCTCATGGGCATAAAGTTTTCACCACGAGGAAGTGGTGATGGAGGTAGCAGTTGAAAGCTACCTTGTTTTCCCCCAGGCCAGCGAGGGACCACTATGCATTCTGGGGATGCCTAGATGTAAGACATTTTGGTTAAGAATCATTATGCACACATTAGAGGACTGTCACATGAGTGGGGGACTTTGTGAAGAGAATAACCTCTAGGCGCTATGGAGGTGTGCAAGAACTGGAAGTGCCTCAGCTTGGTGAAGCACCCTGAATAACACAAAAAGGAGATATGCCTTGGGAAGGGTATCATCCTTGTGTTGGGTGGATTGAATTGGTACTTAAAGTACTCTTAGCACTTGGAGTACTGGGATGGAGGACATCTAGAGAAGACAATAATGGCGAAGCACCCTGAATAGCACAAAAAGGAAATACGCCTTGGGAAGGGTATCGTCCTTGTGTTGGGTGGCTTGAATTGGTACTTGAATTATTGTTCGCACTTGGTGTGCTAAGATGCAGGACATCCAGAGAAAAGAATAACATCAGTAACAGGTATGTGCATAACAGGTAAACTGGTACCTATGAGGTAATATATCTATTTATTGAAAATAGAACTGACATGTATATTGGAACCACTATGGATTATGGAAATTGTATAATGTTGGATTGCTGAGTTTTACAATGTTTTTGAATGTCGACACTAGTATGATTTTAAAAGCAGGATCATGATAGGAAATACAAGCAAACAAGGACTATCGAAAAGGAAAGGAAAAAATATTGAAGAACAAGAACACCAAGGACGGTGTTATTTTTAGGGGGAAAGGATGTAATGTCCCTATTATATCCCCTAATTGTTTTGCAATTTTAAATATTATTATATGAGGGCTTCTGGGTGAGGAGCTCAAGTGCCAAGTCCCCACCAGAAGAAACCTTAAAGTTAGGAGAAAATTTAATAACACAAAGGGGCTGACAAACACATGTGCGACAAAAACTAGGGCTAAGGGATCGGAAAAAGTGATTGAAAAAACACATTATGATATAAATCATATCATAAGGATAAAGAAAAATTAAGAGACAAGTATTATTAATGAAAGATCTATCTATAAGGAAAAATGATAGATATAAGGCCTATGATATAAAGTATAGCATGAGGACAAAGGAAAATATCGTATTAAATTCCTTTTATAAATGAAAACATGGATTTTTATTTTTTAGGTTTAAGTCAAGATTTAGGCCTTATATATTTATATCCTTCATCTAAAGGCCCGAATTCCAATTAAATCCTCCATAAGTTTCAGGCTTTAACCCTACCATAATTAGAAGGGAGGTTCAGCTTGAATGAGGGAAATAAAATCTTCCTTGAACCTCAACAGTCGTGACCAGTGGCTGAAATAGTCACTTGAATTCGTGCCTTAATCTTGGCATGAATTAAGAGGAGGTTTGGAAAGGGAGTAATGGCCAATAACCTTGACAATTGTAGTGGCTGGACAGTCGTTTGAACCTAGCACTTATTTAATGATTGACTAGATGGGAAAAAGGGGAGCGATGACTGGAACGCCTATTGGGAAAATCATTTTGATGAGGTTTTCCCCAAGGAGGAAAAGATCTATGTTCTCTCTATGAGCAACAAGGTTACAAAAAGGACTGTTTCCTATCTGCGTCTTGGGAAATCGGGAGAAACAGCTTGACAATTTGTTGTTGTCTATGTTTTGAACAGAGCTTGATGTGACTGTCCTTTGGTGTTTCATTATGATGTGCATTAAAACAAAGAGCCAATCCACAATTTCAATCTGTCGTGGTGTTTTGATTGTTCCGGTAGTATTGGAGGAGTCGTTGTGTAGAGAATTAAAGAATCAACCTACGGTTTGAGTAATATCAATGTGCAGATACTTAGAGAGTCCGATCGAGGTATTTTCGAGAGCCCTTTTTTTTGGTGGTAGTCGATGTGTATCTGAATTAAAAAAAAATGAATCCATGTTTTTGGAAAAATAGGGTTGATCTTAATTTTTTTTATGCATATGAAATTGTTATAACCCCCCCCCCCCCCCCACCCGTCTGTGTGTATTGATATGAATACATTGAATATGATGGGTGTGATTATGATCTGGAATTTCTTTTTAATTTTTTTCCCTTGTTTTCATACACCAACGATCTGAAAAGATTCACCTTTTAAACATGATCAGCATTTGTGGTCACATTGGGATTAGATCTACATTTGGTTACCCGCATTTTTGCTCCCATTGGGATTAGATCTTTAATTGGTTACCAGCGTTTGTGCTCATGTCTGGAATAGATCTACATTTGGTTAGAAAAATTTGTGCTCATGTTGGAATAGATCAACATTTGAGGGTTACCTCCTGTTAGCTCAGAATGGAAATAGATCTATTTGTATTGTTAACATAGTTTATGCTCACGATCTAAAAATATCCACCTCTTCTTGATTTCCCGTGTTTCATATAGTTCCAACCCTGCAAATTTGTTTATATATATATATATATATATATATATATATTATAGCTAGGTGATTGGAGTAGGTAATGCCCACGGCATTCGATTAATGTTTTTTATTTAGCATTAAGAACCAGTTACCGAAATCCACGGTAATTTGGGGTTGTAATTCAGTTCTGTGCATTGCTTTATAAATCCTTGCGAAAAGAAAAACAAATTCCTAACTTACAGATAATTGATCGAATTGTCAAGAGCATTGGGGAACTGTTAAATCCTCTTATGAGCTGGAGTCCAAAAATAAAAAAGTGGGCACTTTAGTTACAAGAGGCTCTCTACGAAGAGCTTTATGGTAAGGTAAACTAGCCATGGATGAGCCATGACTTTTTAAGTACTCTATTTATGATAAATAAATGAAAATAACAACTAATTTGGTGGACCTAACCTCATGGACGAGGTGAACCACGTGAATTTGGTTGTCTCATTGTAGTTTTATGTGGTGCATGTTTATTTCTTTATTTTTTTCATAATGATGATGTTATTCCAAGGCTTATTGATGGAATAGGTTAATAATCATGTTTTTCTAGACACCTAATTTTCAAGTACATCACTTAACCCATTAAGATGCACACGGTATTTTACACTCTCACTCCCCAAATCATCCAACTACACCTAACCCACATTTCCTATCTATTCCACAACACCCCCCCCCTCTCTCTCTCACACACACATACACATCCCCCTCCCCCTCTCCCGACCTCTATCCTACCCCCTCCTCTCTATCTCCCCATTTACTAACACATTGTCTCACTCTCTTTCCCCTTTCTCCACTTACCCCT
This sequence comes from Pseudotsuga menziesii, assembly GCA_001517045.1. Lineage (NCBI taxonomy): Eukaryota > Viridiplantae > Streptophyta > Pinopsida > Pinales > Pinaceae > Pseudotsuga > Pseudotsuga menziesii. Next base: position 450,216 of record LPNX010577049.1, on the reverse strand, counting down.
AATCTCTTAATACCCCCATTGGTCTCTACCTCTAACTCCTTAACACTCCCTCTCCGTGTCTACCTCTAATCCCTTACAATGCCCCTCCCCCAACCAATCCAATGATCTCTAACACCCACCCCCATACTAGAACCCCTCTACAACACCTAGACACCCTGACATTAATCTACCCCCCCCCCTACTGATCCCCGGGACTCCTAAAATCCTAACACACCTCTTACTCTCTCTCTCTCTCTCACACACACACACACATATACAGACATCCATAGGTCACCCCATACCATTTAGGATCCCCCCTCCACTTTATCTTTGTCTCTCTCTCTCTCTCACACACACACACACATATACAGACATCCATAGGTCACCCCATACCATTTAGGATCCCCCCTCCACTTTATCTTTGTCTCTCTCTCTCTCTCACACACACACACACATATACAGACATCCATAGGTCACCCCATACCATTTAGGATCCCCCCTCCACTTTATCTTTGTCTCTCTCTCTCTCTCACACACACACACACATATACAGACATCCATAGGTCACCCCATACCATTTAGGATCCCCCCTCCACTTTATCTTTGTCTCTCTCTCTCTCTCACACACACACACACATATACAGACATCCATAGGTCACCCCATACCATTTAGGATCCCCCCTCCACTTTATCTTTGTCTCTCTCTCTCTCTCACACACACACACACATATACAGACATCCATAGGTCACCCCATACCATTTAGGATCCCCCCTCCACTTTATCTTTGTCTCTCTCTCTCTCTCACACACACACACACATATACAGACATCCATAGGTCACCCCATACCATTTAGGATCCCCCCTCCACTTTATCTTTGTCTCTCTCTCTCTCTCACACACACACACACATATACAGACATCCATAGGTCACCCCATACCATTTAGGATCCCCCCTCCACTTTATCTTTGTCTCTCTCTCTCTCTCACACACACACACACCTCCCTATGTCTCCCCATACCACTAACACCCCCTAACCTATAACCTACAACACCTAAACACCCCCATAAACATCCATAGGTCTCCCCTTACGATTAACGCCCCCCTCCCTTATATCACTCCCCCACCAATCCAACTACCTATAAACACCACCCCCCTACTACATGCCCTCTACACACCTAGACACCCCCACATTAATCTAATGCACCCCCCCACCCACTCCTAAAATCCTAACATACCTTTTACTCTCTCTCTCTCTCACACACACATCCACAGGTCACCCCATCCCACTAAGGACACCCCCCTTCACTCTATCTTTGTATCTCTCTCTCTCTCACACACACACAAATCCCTATGTCTCCGCTTACCACTAAGGACCCCCCCCCCATTTTGCACATTTTATTGAAGAAAAACAAGAGCATGTTTTATTGAAGCAAAACAGGAGCGCGTGTTATTGAAGCAAAACGGGAGCGTGTTTTATCAAAGCAAAACAAGAGCACATTTTATTGAAGCAAAATGGGAGCACATTTTTGCAAGGTAAAACATGACTGTGTTTTTATGTACTATCCTAATTGGCATGCATGTTGGAAGCCTTGGGACTAGGCTTGGAAGGGTCGGAAATGGTTGGGATGATTTCTATTTTATTGATCAAGAGTGATTGGCTTCATTCTACCGTTGCATCTAAAAGGTCCCTCAACTTTGTGCACTCACCCTTAAATATATTGATAAAATATGAATAAATGAAAGAAAGAAGAGAAGCTCCACGAATTATTATTTATTACTAAGATTAATAAATAGTATAATGTCTATGAAATTCCAACTAGGAACTAGTAGAAAGTTCCTAAGTTAAAATATTAATAATTACCCAAAGTGATTGAAAAGGGTTAAATCAAGAAACGAAGGTTTCTTGATTTAACTGTCCCCTTAGCTGAAAAGTATGTCTATAAAGACTCAATCCAAGGAAAGGCTTGGGGTTCTGATCTATCATTAGAGGAGTCATTTTTATGCTTGTTTTCTCTGAAGTAAATTCTTGAAGAAACATTTTTGTGGAAGGAAAAATGAGAACTAATCCTGATCTGATACACCAGATAGGAAACCTTACCTTAGGATCTCTAAGCTACTTGCATGTTGGAGTCTAGCTTGGGGGGATCTGAATTAAAATTGGGAATGGTTCTGGGTCATGGTTGGGAAGAACGTGGTAGTTTCCAAGTGATTTGGTCATCAAAACCAAAGGTCAAATCCGTCTTAAATTGTTAATGCTCGTTATTTAAAAGTGTATAGGTTTAGCCATTAAAGGATCTTCATAAAATTATGGGTATGAGTTCTTAGTATGTCAAGTTCATTTCTAGTATAAATGCTGGCTTCTTTATGTAAACCACTTATACTATGAAATGAGAACTTTATACTAAGAATGAGAACTCTAGCCATAAAAACGATGATTTTTGCATAAAAACACAAAAAACACCCCCCAAATAGAAAAGTGTTGATACCAGTATACACGTTTTTTTTTCGGGGTAAAAAATAGTTCCATGGCCTAAACATACAATAATTTAGTTTACAAAAACTTTGAAATCAACCCCTAAATTGGAAAAATATTTTTTTCTTCAAGAGATAAATTACAACTTTTTTGAAACTTGCATATTAAACAAAAACAAATATTTCATAAATAGTTTCACCACTGTAACCATTTAAAATCAAGCAAATTATGTTGTGATCAATAATGGAATCATATATTAGACCATAGAAGAACAAATTATTCATATAAATGATCAAAAAATCCTTTAGAGTTTCAATTACAAACATCATACTAATAAAAACCATCTAAAATGATTCATGTGAAATTATTCAAACTCATCCATGGATTTCGACACCCCATAAGAATCTATATTTTATGTAGGTGAATGGCTGGATATACTAAATAAAAATCTTAAACCCCTCAACCCATGACCCCCGCATTACATTACATTAAAAGAAAATATTTAAACACCCTCCCTAACCTCCCAACAACATTACATTTACAAAATTTAAAACATCTCCCCCTCCCTCCTCTAAATTTTAAATGCACAACTCAACTAAGGTTTTGTGGGAATAATTGATCAAGCTATCCACTAGTTTCTTGTAGATTGATTTGTCACTTTCCTTTGAATTAGTTTTGACTAAAAGTTTTATCAAATTTTTTAGATATAAATTATATTTTACAATTTGCCATCTTAAACTTGTGTAGTTAACCTTTAACATATTTTGTGTGTGACTGAAACAATATAATTATTTATTTTTCAAAGTTTATAATGAATAATGCAAATGACCTAAATCTATTGTGTCAAAAGCTAAGCATAACTTTAATTTTACCTATAAAAATGGCATCAATATATATCACTAGAATCACCATACCCCATTGTGTCTTTGGACATAAATAATGTTGTAAGAAGACCTTCTGAATCCATGATGTTATGCAAATTCTTTGACAGTTTGCTTCAATTCCTCTATTTTCATCCAAATCTTTCTACCTTGGAACTTGAAATCAGCATGGCTGACGTATCTAAACAGTAATGTACAATCAATTTATGGCTTTAGTAATCTTTTAAATTCATTATACACTTAGACCTTACTTAAACCATTATTTTTTACATATCTTTAAAAAAATGCTAACAATTAGACCTTCTTAAACCATTATTTTTTACATATCTTTAAAAAAATGCTAACACTTAGACCTTGCTTAAAAATTGAATACACTTTTATGAACATTTACCCATAAATTCAAAATCTATAAAAATTGTACACTTTTATGAACATTTACCCATAAATTCAAAATCTATATAACACATTTAGATTCATACAACTACAACTTTACCAAGTTGAATACACTTTTGTAGCTATGTTTTATCAATTCAAACAAAAAAAAATCATTTCAAGCTCTCCTTACAAAAGACAATTGTTTTTCCCAAAAGTCTCTTGGCATCTTAAAAGAAAAAGGAAAGTTTGTTTATCTCTTTCTGTCTTTCCATATGGAAAAATCTATTTCATATTTTAAAAGTGATCCCTTTTCTACCATGCCTATGTGTATGTGAGAATAATATCATGAATCCAAAACAAACAAACAAAAAACATACTTGATTTTGCTTTCTAGTCGTGCATTAGATTTTTCAAAGAGAAATCTATTTGCTTTTCAATGGGTAGTCCTCCGCAGTGTTGGAATTTTATGGGTAAAATGATTTTTATGGAGCATTTTGAGCGTCAAATACGGTTAAAATTTTTAATAAACTACTTTTTTTCAAGGGTAAATTTATCATTTAAATGTATTTTTAAAGGGCAATAAAATTTTCAAAAGGTATTATATTACTACTATTTTTAAAGGGCAACAAAATTACTAAAACTTCATTATAAATTACTCCTAGTAAATTAGTAATTTAGAAATTAGTAATATCTATACTTTTATCTTGTTATTATATAAAATTATACTTTCAAAATTCCAACCATAAAAGTCATTTAACAATGATTTTTCTATTTTTTTTTTACTATTGTAATTAACATCTACATAGTACAAATTTCGATGCTCATTCTCAACTAAATGATTTGAAAGTTGGAAGTAAAGTTGGAAGTGGAACTTGGAAGGCTGGAGATCTAGCCTAGAAGCCCTTGGAGTTGGAAAGTGGACAGCAAAGTCTAGACTTTGGACACACAGTATGGAAAGCATTATCAAGATTCAAAAGTAGTGCTTGTAAAAAAAATTAATTTAGATTTAAAGATTTATTTAAAAATCTATTGATTTGTTTAAAATCCACTATGATTTTCTTTATATTTTTTGTAATGTATATATATATTTAAACTCCATATTATAGTACATGGTTCATAATCTAGATACATAAAATAACAACGTACATCAATTAACTGGAAAATAATATTTCTAAACAGTTGTGATGAGAGACTCACTCTGTATGTCTTGGCTAGTTTTAGCAGAGTATTATCTAAATCATTTTTTTTTAAGAAATGCAGAGTGAAAAATGAAAATAACATAATCTAGCTCCTATGCAAACTCAGTCATTTACTTCTGCAAATATTTTAGCATCCTCCAGACTCCTTCAGAGCTTCCTTGTGTTGGTTGTCCATTTTTATTTTCCAATAGTGGACTGATGACACAGAGTCCAAGTCTACATTTCTTGTTACCATCAACTAGTATCGAAGACTCTAGAAATTGAATCTTCCATCGGTATACATTTTGTAGCCTACCATTGATGACCATCCAGAAAATTTGACCTACAATGGCTCTTTATCCCTCTACTCATTATTAAAGATTTCTGGGTTAAGGGTATATAACATCCTACAGTAGCCAGCTACCATGGACGGCCATCCAAAAAATTCGACCACCATGGGATTTCTGAGTTAAGGGTATATAACATCCTGCAGTAGCCAGCTACCATGGATGGCCATCCAAAAAATTCGACCACCGTGGGACTATAATATACCTTCCCCTGCTTTGTTGACTAGCCAAAATTTGACATTTCTTTAGTTTCACAGTAAATCTTCCTTCTGTTGGTTTTGTTATCAATTTGGTGTGATGGATACTAGAGTGTTGTTTTGGTATTGTGCACTATTGTGGTATTGTGCACTGTTGAGGATCATTGTTGGAAACTATTTTTTCGATGTGTGGAGGAGAAAATACTACAGGCTTCCTCCGGGTCCTGTAGGATGGCCGATTGTACCATGATAGTTATTAATAATGATTATTTTTTATTTTAATATAAAAATGTGAAAAAAAATATTAAAAAACATTAATTATGAAGAGGTAAAATTTTCATTAAAAAAATATTTGGCCAGGTAGAATAAAAACCAAATTCCAAGACTAGTACTGCGTGCCCTATAAATTTAACCAAATGAGTTGTCATGCTGGAGGCACACACATAATTGGGTCTGATTCAGATTGCTTGTTGATTGTCATTGAATAAAAATGAATGCATGTGACATAGATCTAGCCCAACGTGATGTCAGTAAAAGGATCTCTGAGTTGATTGAATTTTATATAGAGTCAATTTTAGAATGACAACTATTTATTCGATGCACAAAGCATGCATGCCTAAATCTTTTCATGCTCGTGGGGCATTCTACTTTGCACGATCCTGCTAAGCTTTTCGAACTTCATGGGATTGTCGATCGTGACGTGGATCATAGCAATGCAGGGAATGTTACTGTTTCTCTTGTTTGTCCTCATGGCCTTGAATTGGATTCCCTGAATTAAGCACTTGCATTGGCTCATGGCTCACCAGTGTTTCATGGATTGGTCCTTCTAATTGAATACGTTGCTCTGGAACTTGAATTTCTGAGACAACGCAAGAACGCTGACCAGGGAGGTGGAGGAGCCACATCAAATTCCAAAAGAATTGCTTTGCATTGAGATATTTACCATCTTGGGCTACAGTTTTTGTTGTTTCTTTCAGGGACCAGTGCGGTGGAGCTGGGCTGGGAGCTATATTGGAGCTGCCAGAACTCTAGAATTAAACAAGCTTGTTGGGTGTTGGAGTTAAGAGAAAGAAGCTGAAAACCTGATTACATTAGCATTGTAATTTAAGTTCTTGTATGATTGACAGTTTAATGGGAATGATCGTCACTGAGAAGCTATGAAAATCATGAGAAAATAATTCCACAGATTCCATGCTTAAAAATTTGTCTATCATTAAAAGAGGGGGAGGGAGGCAGCTCCGCTCCCTTGGCAGCCAAACAGTCGCCCTTTACTGGTGGCACGATTCTCACTTTACTGGTGGCATGATTCTGAGAATCGTGCCACCCGTAAGGGGTGGCTCTTTTGCTGCCAAGGGAGCGGAGCTCCGCTCATCTACACATAGAAATGGATTTGATCATAGCTTTATCTAGGCCATATGATTGAGTAATTATCTTCTAGCCTTCTGGGTCTTGGAATCCTTCCTGTGAATAAGCACCAACTTGTATATTCTCTATGGCATTCTACTTTACACGATCTTGCTAAGCTTTTCGAACTTCTTGGGATTGTCGATCGTGACTTGGATCGTACCTATGCTGGGAATATTAGTGTTTCTCTTGTTTTTCCTCATGGCCCTGAATTGGATTCCCCGAATTAAGCACTTGCGTTGGCTCATGGATCACCACTGTTTCATGGAATGGTCCTTCTAATTGAATACGTTGCTCTGGAACTTGAATTTCTGGGGAAACGTGATAACGCTGACTAGGGAGGTGGAGGAGCCACATCAAATTCCAAAAGAATTGCTTTACATTGAGATATTTACCATCTTGGGCTACGTTTTTTGTCATTGCTTGTAAGGACCAGTGTGGTGGAGCTAGGTTGGGAGCTATATTGGAGCTGCCAGAACTCTAGAATTAAACAAACTTGCTGGGTGTTGGAGTTAAGAGAAAGAAGATGAAAACATGATTGCATTAGCTATTGCATTGTAATTGAAGTTCTTGTATCATTGACAGTTTAATGGGAATGATCGTCACTGAGCAGCATTAAAATCATGAGAAAATAATTCCACAAATTCCATGCTTAAAAATTTGTCTATCATTAAAAGAGGGGGAGGGAGGCAGCTCCGCTCCCTTAGCAGCCAAAGAGCCGCCTGTTACTTGTGGCGCGATTCTCAGAATCGCGCAACCAGTAAGGGGTGGATCTTTGGCTGCCAAGGGAGCAGAGCTCCGCTCATCTACACATAGAAATGGATCTGATCACAGCTTTACCCAAGCCATATGATTGAGAAATTATATGCTATCCTTCTGGGTCTTGGAATCCTTCCTATGAATAAGCACCAACTTGTATATTCTCTAGGGCATTCTACTTTGCACAATCCTTCTAAGATTTTCGAACTTCATGGGATTGTTGATCGTGACCTGGATCGTAGCTATGCCGGGAATGTTACTGTTTCTCTTGTTTGTCCTCATGCCCCTGAATTGGATTCCCTGAATTAAGCACTTGCGTTGGCTCATGGCTCACCAGTGTTTCATGGATTTGTCCTTCTAATTGAATATGTTTCTCTGGAACTTGAATTTCTAGGACAACGCGAGAATGCTAACCAAGGAGGTGGAAGAGCCACATAAAATTCCAAAAGAATTGCTTTGTGTTGAGATATTTACCATCTTGGGCTACGTTTTTTGTCGTTCCTTGCAGGGACCAATGCGGTGGAGCTGGGATGGGAGATATATTGGAGCTGCCAGAACTCTAGAATTAAACAAGCTTGCTGGGTGTTGGAGTTAAGAGAAAGAAGATGAAAACCTGATTGCATTAGCTGTTGAATTGTAATTGAAGTTCTTGTATCATTGACAGTTTAATGGGAATGATCGTCACTGAGCAGCTATGAAAATCATGAGAAAATAATTCCACAGATTCCCTTCATTCTCACCAGGAAGCAAGAGTTATATTCTCAGGAGAGGAGAGGCCTATTCCACTTAACGAAACGGGCAGCTACTGGTTGAACGTCGGCTTATAATAAGCTTATAAACACCATTTACAGTTTAAAATTATGACATGACTATATTAATAATTTGAGATAAATCTATATGAATATTTATGAATCTTTTTATGAATGAAAATAAATTTGCCACATAATTTATTATCAATTTTAATTATATATATTCATAAATATAATATACAATGAAAAAGATGACCTTTATTTTGTATGTTTTATAAAATGAAAATAAAAAACGTTAATAATAAATTTAAAAAGTTAAAATAAAAGAGATTAGAAAAAATGAATATAAGATACAAAACTTTATTTCCAATTAATAAATCTATACCTTCAATTAAATGAAGTTTGTAAATAGAAACCACTCTAAAGTATAAAAGTTCATAAATGCCGAAGCTCAAGCCACCATGCAAGAGCAAGTTAACTTTTTGAAATAATTTCTCCACAACCAAGAGAATCCTCTCATCATAAGATCTGCTAAAACTGATAAATCCATTAAATCCCAACATTTTCTACAACTAATAATGCAATATTATATCCACAGTGGATGATAATACATACCACCATGCAAGAGCAAGTTAACTTTTTAAAAGAATTTGTCCACAACCAAGAGAATCCTTTCATCATAAGATCTGCTAAAACTGATAAATCCATTAAATCCCAACATTTGCTACAAATAATAATGCAATATTAAATCCATAGTGGATGAGAATACATAGATATTTAGGATAATTCAACCATTTATTTAAGCTTGCCTCTAAGATCGAAAGCACCAGCGACCATCAATTCAGATATAGCAGTTCCATGGTAGTGAGGGCATGTATGCGTTCAGCGAAGAGATTATATATATGTTATAATTATTTCTTATTATAATATATATTTTCACAGTGAAGACAATGATATAACATTAAATTGGGGACGTGCCTTGAAGCTAATATTTGGGTTGGTGAATTTTTTTAATATAAGTGGTGCTTTGTAAATGGTTCGTGTTTCATAATTGTTATGTATGTGGGTTTAAGAGCTTGATAGATGAGCAAATAATTAAGAAAATAGAGAGATAAGGAAGTAGATAATAAGATATACATTCAACTTGGATTCCTAGTTAAGGTAGAGCAATTAGTTACTTAGTTTATGGAGCCAACTTAGAGAGTTATAGTAACCAAGGGGTAAACAAATCAAAAGTTCTTGAGCTTGTATATGCAAATCATGTACATGTGCAATTAATATGTGAGTAGAAAATTTCCCCTTAATTATATTAGGGTTCTATGAACATGTGAATGTATATTAGTTCAATGATATTATGTATGGCAAATAAGTTATCTGACATTGTCCAAATTTTGTAATAATTGGCCACAATAAATGACAATGCCCTTGTGTTATCATCAAGGCTAGTACATGACCAAATTAATTGGATTTTAAAATTAGTTTTAATAGTATCTTCCTATCTTTATGTCAATTCTACAAATTTAAGTCCAAAGCAAATGAGGTCCAAAAGGGAATAACTACCTATGCTGTTGTCTAATGTTAATATGAATTAGGTTTTATATTCCAAAATGACAACTTTTATGGCTAGAGTTTTTTAGTTGGCATGCCATATGATGGATACTTTCCCAAAGAATAAGGTCTCTCAAAAGAGAAAAAAATCAAAAAATAACAATCCCAAATGCCAAGATTGACACCAAGTTAATCTTCACAAGGAAACTGCAAAAAATATGTAGATCACTCAAACTTTGGAACATTGACAAAGGTCCCAACCCCTATCTCTTTGACTAACATTAACATCATGTGAACATTTGAAAAGATTCAATACCTCATGCATATTATTACAATTGAAAACCCACAAGAGAGGAGATGAGGATGTGGCAACCGAATAATTTACAACTTTTTAATTTCAAAAGTTTGGCATAAATTATTTCCAATTAGAAAATTAACTTTAGTTTCTCTTGCAACAGCACATCGGGGACATTACAAGAGGGAGGAGGGTGTGGGGACTAGGAGGGTGATGAGGGTGGAGGAGGGATGTGGGGAAGGGAGGGGGAGGAGAAGGGAGGGACCACGAGAGTTTTTTTTTAATTTGTTTTTAATAAAATGTTTAGGAGGGTGTTTAGGGGGTTAAAAAAATATTTTTTAATATTGTTTTAAATTTAATGTTTTGGGGCTTAGGGAGAGGGTTTATAAAAAAAAAAAGTATTTATACTTTTTTAATGTAATGTTGTGTGGTTGGGGTGGAGTTTAGGGGTTAGGGGGTATTTATTTTTTATTTTTTTAATGTAATGTTGTGTGGTTGGGGTGGAGTTTAGGGGTTAGGGGGTATTTATTTTTTATTTTTTTAATGTAATGTTGTGAGGGCAGTTTAGGGGGTTAGGGGAGGGGGGATTTAATGTAATGTTGTGGAGAGTTAGGGGGTTATGGGGTTTTATTTTTCATTTTTATTTTATTAAATGTAATGTGGGGGGCGTTAAATTTTTTAAATTTTTTTTAAGTAATGTTGATGTTAGGGTTAGGGGGATTTTAAAATTTTATTATTTTTTTAAAATTTAATGTGGGGGGTGGAGGGGGGAGGTTTAGGAAGTTGGCGCCGTAAAATTTTTTTTTAATGTAATATCGATGTAATTTTTTTAATGTACTTTTTAAAATTTAAGTGAAACACTTGTGACAAAGATGTGAGAAGAGCATCAACCCCCATTAGCAGGGATGTTTGGAAAGGAGCACTTTAGGCATCTTGCAGACATAGAAGTCCCAATGGAAGAGGATATTGATGTTCCTTAAGGAAGCCAAGCTCAGAAAATTCCAATTTTGATGAATAATTTGATCAGCCTAATACTGTTGATTAGTTTCATGTCTTGAAGAAAATGTTAAATTTGACAACTTTTTGATAAGACATATTAGTAATGTTTTGACTTCCACACTTTTTTTTAGAAATAAATTTTCTATATAGAATGTTTTTAATATGTTATTTACAAATTTGTGGTATAGTTTTTCTTGAATTTATGTGAATCGTCACTTTTTGGAAAATAATATAAAATAGTATCATTTTTATACAAAATATCTATGAAAATCCATTTAAAATTATTTTCAATGTTTTTATTTTCTAGATTTTTTTACAAATTTGTCAATAAAAATGTCTTATTTTGTCCATAAAAATGTCACGTTTTAAAGAAAAAATTGCAAAATGTATATGGTTTTCATTATAACTTGCTTCTAAATGTATGTTATTTTGTTCAATTTCTGAAAAGCACACTTGAAAATATAAATTAAAAATACTTTAAGACAAAGATGATTCAAGGGCCCAAAAAAATGCCTCGAAATGAAAATGTGTGATATTGGTATCAACCCTTTTTGAAACAGAGGTAATAATACCTACTAAAATTAGGAGAGAGAAAAATGAGAACTGTGTCGAGTTCTCATTTCATAGTATAAGTGGTTTGTAAAGATTAATTATATATTTCTATCCCTAGAAATGATGGTTCTGTCTATATCTCCTAGGGTTTACATTTCTTAAATTCTAACCCTTGAATGTCTATTCTATTTTCTAGATTATTTGATCAATATGCTAGGTAAATGATTTAAATGCATCTCCTAACCCTATGTGTTTGATTCTCTCGTTATAATCTGCTAGGGTTTGTATTTCTTAAATATTACCCTTAGGCTATAAATGTTATCATATATTGTATATTACCACGATTGTACCTTTAAGTTTGTTTCCATATTACTTCAATACTCAGATTTTGTTTACTATAAACTAGGGTCTGATTCAAGTAACTAAGTAATTGTTCTCTAGGATTTATTACTCTACTAACATATTTCATTTATCAGCAAAGGCTCATTTAAGTTTATTTCAAAACTAGTTTAGAAGTAGGAATTCATATAATTATATATAATTACTAGCTTCAACCTAAAGTACCAACAAAGGAAGCATGATAGTATCCATCTAATTATTAACAACAGTAAGTAAACCACAATACTAAATATAAGTATTTAGTAACAAAACTAGAATATAAATTAAATAAACTAAGAACATGCTATAATTAAATCAAAGAATAAATAAACCATTAAGACATTTCAAGCTTTGTCTCATTAACTAAAAATTTAATAACAAAATCATTCCATTAATTAACAAGATCATAGTTAAATGAAAAAAGGAGGCATCGTGACCATCCATGTGGTCCTTTATCAAATATCTGATCACATAGATATATAAAAGCACCCATAGTTCAATCTAATCCATCATAAACAACCAAATGATTTATCTATAACCATTACACCAAATTTCATAACTCATCAAACAATACACATAACGAATTAAACATTATCGAAATCATATTATAAACCCATGTATTACAAATGGGGACATGAATCGAATCCTATGGGCATACAAGCCCAACCCTTTTTATAAATTAAAATACAACACATTACATTAACTCCCGAATATAGTCGAACTCTAATGGGTTTTGTTTGCATCCAAACTACGGCAATGCTATACCTTAAAGTATGCGGGCTACTTCAAATCAAATTCAACGATATTAAAATAAACATTAATCAAACCATTACGCTGTAGTGAGGTTTTAATATGCAAGGTTCTACCCAATGCTATAAGCACGGCCTCGGCCAAACCATTGATTACACAGATTTCATTTAAATTCTAATCACAGCAACAAAGGCCATCATGGGATTACAACCTCTGGCTTATAAAAAATCCACATTATAAACAAAACCCACAAAAATCATAACAGTAATCAACTATTTCAAACCATGCGCAGCATTCACCCAAGCAATGGCATGGCCACAAAAAATGCACAGCATGGTTTAATTAGAAAACTAACTATGTTAATGATTTCACTCCAAATCTAATCAACAAAGTAGAAACAGTAACGAAACACATTATAGATATCGCAGCCATTAAGGAGAACGCTTAAGCCACATACAACTTGGTCTTCATCCCATGCTATTAACCATTCAATCAATTTAAATACTCAACACATAGACCGTAACAAGGCGATATGCATGTTCTTAAAACCCTGCTAATAAACCATTGACGTAGCACGAATTCCATCCACACATAGTAAGCATAAAAAAAGATGGCCATTTCATTAAAACACAGAGTATTTACATTATACGGAGTAATTCTAATCGTAGTATCTCCACACAGTCCCTTTAAAGTCCAAAATGAATTCCACACGGGAATGCTAATGGGCTATGGCACCATTGCAAGAAAAGGTGTAGCCCATGGCTCAAAATCTCAAATCCATCTACAATTTACATAACCCAAAAATTAATGACACACAGCCATGAGAAATGCGAGTTTTCTACATGGCCAAAACCCACACCATTATATTAAAAACCAAAGTCTGTGCATTACAAAGTCCGAAGGTGAATTCAAACCCCGCAGAGAACCCCAACATCAAACGATGAAACACCACGCAAACAGGTTGAGAGGCAACAAGCGTAAGCTTGTTGGAAAGGTTTACCTTGCTTATCGCCTACAGTCAAAATGTTGACAGAGCTCAAGCCATGATGCTCTTCTTCCTCATCCCTTGGCACCTGCAACTAAACAAACAAAACCATGAATTGGAATTATGACCACGAGTGATGTCTCAGAATGAACATGAAATAATAGGCAAGAAGACCCCAAGTGAGGCTTACCTTCTTGGTCTGAAGGTTGCCTCCATTAATCTCTGCACAGAGCCAAGACAAACCCCAATTGACAAGTGAAATAAAAAACCATTCTAGAGCCAAGCCTAACTGAGGGCTGCCATGAATACCAAGGTGCATTAATGGCACCAGCTGGTTTCCACCACCAAAACCAAAACCCACTAAGCTATAGTTTGGTAACGTTGATTTAGATTTGGTCTCCATTGCCTTGCAATCATTAAACCCCATCATCTAAGGTCCAAAATATATGTTATATCGTCACCCAAAATCATATTACCATGTTAACATTACAATGTTTATGTTATAGCAAGGTTTAGTACAATGCAATATTAAGGTTTAATGCATAGTCCATGTTTGGTCTGAGCTAGCCATAAGTCCAGCCATAAGAATTATATATTAAATATAATATGTACACCATAGGCTTAAGAGATAATGAAATGTGAACCATATATTAAATCCTTAACTTAATACAATGCAAATAAGCCTAAATCTTAATGCATAGTGAAATACCATGTTAAACATTTAATCCTGATAAAAATCAAAGGTCTGTCCTTAAGCCAAGATAATAACCTACAGTACGAGATACATAGGAAATGTTAATAGTTTGTAATAAAATAAGCATAAAACATAATTATTACTAAGATGTAAAATGAAGAATTATAAACCAAAATGAAGTATGAGTAATGTATAAGAAATTTAGCGATGATAGCTAAATTGAAAAAAAGAGTATTATACATGGTTATGATTCTGAGTCTGTAAAGAACCCAAGTCAATCATCGGCATGTTATTTAAGATCAATACTTTTAGTACGCTTCAAACAAGACCCTGTCGCAACGTATGAATTGCATATGAAGTAAAATAGGTGGCTTAGTTGAGAGAACTAAGTAAGCCTATGAACAAGTAAACACCTTTACCTCTCAAACCGTCATGGGAGATCGAGTCTTGCCACTCCTCCCACTTTGTTTCCACAAACAAAGTTAAATTAGAACTTTATAATTAACAAGTGTGACTTTGTAGAAAGGACGAAGCATTTAAATCTAGTGACGACACACAAACGACAAACGTATAAACATAATACTAAGTAGTAAACATCAGTACGACATCATAAGTACAATACATTAAAAATAATGACTGAAATTTGAAGACATAACGTAATAACAACTTACGAATAAATAGTGGTACATAAAGTGTACGATATAGTTCTACAAGTGAATAATGTTCCATCTAGGTAGTTTTTACTAGCCTATAATTTTTTTTTTCGATTTTTGGGGACATTACAAGTTTAATTGGGTTACAATGTTCATTGGCGCTTATGGTGGATTTTGATATTCCTTTCTAGATATCTTGTATTATAGTTATATTATATTATGAGCTTTAGTAATGTGTCTGATTTGTTGTAATGTTTTGCAAGGGTTGGGTTTATTTATTCTTAGAATTTTTTTTTTTTCATTTAAACATTCATCAAAGGTTATGATGGATTACATCACTCATCCATTCCTTAATGGTTTTTCTCACATTGACACAATTATAATTGGTTATGTTGGGATGTGATGTTCATGATGGTGTATGTTAGATCACGACATACCTGCGTGGTTACGATTATATATGGTTGTGTTGCTTAATGTAATTAATTGCAATTATACATATATTAAAAACAATAAAGCCATAATAATATAATAGCATAAAGTAACCTTATCGGATTGTGGGAATTTGATAATCTTCCAAGGAAATGTCAAATTACAATTTATAATCAAAATTTATTATCGTGTTGAAAGGTTTTATTAGATTCTAATAGTGGAAAAGTTGTTTAATTGTTTTGTAATTAATACCCAATTGAGTTTCATATCAGCAATGTTCATCAAAGGTTTTCTTATATTGTAATATGGATGTATTCTTTAATGGATTTTAATAATTTTTTTAACAATTTGTATAATCATCACTTAAGGTATTTCAATAAAATTATGTAATAGATGAAATAATAGAAATTTAGTTGGTTAAAAATAGTATCATTTAATTGTAATGTGATTAATACAATATTTAATTAATTTAGAATACCTTTGAGATACATTTGTGCAATGTTCTTGAAATATTTTTTTAATTTGTAATATTGTAACAATTAATAAATGCTATGTTGAATTGCAAAGATCTTGTGATGGGTTATGTTGGATGATGATGTTCATGTAGGGTTATGTTGGATTATGCCATTTCTCCATGATTATGTTGTATTATGGTTATTTTCATCAATGTGTTTGGTTGCATTACCAGATTGAAGTAATCTAATAAGTACAATCAATTTTTTTAATTTATAAGTTCACTAAGATTTATGTCTGGAATGTTCGTTCGAGTTTTTATTATATTGTAATAGTGCCACAATTCTTAAGGATGTTATATTTGATTCTGAGAACCAAATCGGTGTCACATAAATTCCTACATTTATAGTTGCAATGTTTGTTAATGTTTTGTTTTATATTTTACACATTCCTTAATGGTTTGATCACATTGCAACGTTTCTGAACTACCATGTTAGATTAGAATTTTCATTAACTGTTAAGCAAGATTGTGACATTCTTGCATGGTCATATGGCATTATCCTTATGTTAACCTAGATTGCAACATTCGTCCTTCGCCATGTTTCTTTATGGTTATGTTCCTTAATGGGTTTTGTCACACTATCTACTTCATTATAGCATTGGGAAAGGGTTAGGTGTAGTCATATTTTGAACTGTTTTTTCCATTTTGACATACATCAAAGGTTATGTTCCATGATGATGCTAATCAAGGGTTATGTTGTATTGCATCATTTCTCTATGAATACATTGCATTATTTTTATGTTCATTAATGTGGTTGGATGCATTACAACATTCAAAGTAATGTAATCACTACAATATTTATTTGATTTATCAACTCCTATGTCGAATTATGATAGTGAGTGAGCATTAAGTTGAATTACCACGTTGCTCTATGGTCATGTTGCATTATGGCAATGTTTCTTGGCAGATTTTTGTTGAATTATGAGATTATTATGTTTCTATAATTATAAAGATACAATGTTGAGATTATCATGGGACTCCTTTCTTTTATGATGAGAGTATGCTTAAATTTTTTCATTGATAATATGTGAAATCTATGACACGGTATGTGGATACCATTTTATGATGTGATCGATTTAATTATTATATGTTGTGCATACCTTTGATGAACTGAATTATTACATGAAAGAATGATGAGAATCATGATGTGGATCAATTTATTTTCAAGTGGAATTACTTGTTATAAATGTGTATTTGTGAAGTACTAACCCACACGTCATTGGATCTATGTGATAGCTGAATACTTGATATCATATGTGGAAGAATAACGTGTTACACAGTAAACCTTAGCAACAAAAAAAAATGATATGATGACACAATCCATTAATAATGATAGCCAGTAGAGTATGAATTGATGGGGTATAGACCTAGGAATAGAGTATGAATTGATGGAGATGGATGTATTTCCAACCCTAGGTTACTATGATACCCGTGGTCGTGGGAGGGTTGTGCTGAGACATGCTCCCCAAGTTGTTGTGATGACGATGGTTAGATTCCTGGTAGGAAAGGCTAGGTCCATTGTTCATCTGACACTATCACTCTCAGGTTCTTTTGTGGTTCGGTCGGTAAAGGAAACACCCACTTCTATACTATAAGAGGAAGGATAGGGAGGATGCAGACATAGGTTAGGATATGATGACATGCTAGTTAGTATTAGTGAGGGTTGGGGTATTTTCGATACCGATTTAGTGGTAGTAAGTAACAATCTTGTTTGACTAGTAAATTTAATAAGATCATAAATATAAGATATGGAGTTATAGAGGAAGTAACTATTACATAACATAGAATATTAACGTAATTATATTATGTATGTATACTTGTTAGGTTTGCATGAAGGATTAGTAGTTTTATTTAGCAGTTATGCGTAAGGAAAGATAATCTATGGTTATAGTGTGTGTTCATACTGTGCATGTACTAGCCATTCATGCACACCTTGCACATGCATGCTAGTATCGATATACAGATAATGGACATGTTAAATAATGGTATGAGTTGTTATGAATAACTAAGTTAATTAGGCAATGATCCAAAAGAGATCATTAATTTCTTAGTTATTAAGCGTATGCGAATATTGTAATAAGTAATTGATTAAGTGTCATCAATTAGAATTGTCATAAGGAAATTGTCATGAATAAACACAAATATTATTCCATATTGGTGAGTAGAATGGTATTGTTTAATTGTTGTCATGATTGTTTAAAACCCTTATGACTGCTTTGTTTATAAATACAGGAATATTGTGTTGGTACTAGGGAACTTGTCACTTAAAAAAAGAAGTATTATTATTATCTATTAATCATTAAATATTATTATTATTATTTTTGTTTTTGTTGTTGTTGCTGAAATTGTTCTTTAATATAAACCATAGTGAATCAACGAAATTATTATATCAATTATTCAATTAAATAATTATTAATAAGACATCAACCCATTTCATGAGAAGTTATAAGGGGATATTTTATTATTTAATTGGACGATATAAGATAACATAGGATAACATTAAAATAGTATTGTCATTAATTTACTATTGTGTAAGACATGAGATTCAGAGAGGATAAGAAATTTAAGTCACCCACCACTACCAACCGGAAAAGTGGAAACAATAATAATTATTTAATTGATATTATAGGTGAATGAGACAAGTCATTTTTATCTTGCATCAAAATAAACAATAGAAAGTCAAATTAAATGGAGAAGTTCAATGAGCAATTAGCCATTTGACTACCCGAGAGAGCGGGAAGTCCTAGATATAATATTATAATCATTTCTTCATTGGATAGTGTAATTGTATTAATTATTAAAAATCCCAAAGACATGGGGAACTAGGGTGGTGTAGTAAGCATGAAGGTTTCACGAGGAAGGGAAAAGGTATTTAGGATATTTTTATGGGGATAGGAGGGGGTTGTTTTTTTTTCTTTCGGGAAAGAATGGGGTGGTGAAGTGGGAGGAAAAGGTAGGAATACTGAGGAGGGAGTTAACTGAGTGATACATGAGCACGTGGGAAACTCAAAGAAATAAGGAAATTGAACTATGGATTGAGGGATCCTAAAATATGGAAGGATGCTCTTCATATTATCGGATTGTGGCCTCGGGGGCTAGGAAATCCGTCATTTTCTTATGGCTAGCATCATAAGCTGGTTGGCATGGTGGCTTATCTATTTTGAATGCTATGGTTTGGTGAGGAACACCTATAATAGCCTAAGGAAGTCTACTGCAATCTTAAAAAAATGTATTCTACTTAATTAAAACTCTCTAAATTTCAGTACTTAAAAATCAAAAGGAAAAAATGCATTTCATTTTATTTTGTTCCCAATGTTGTTAGAAATATGGACCGAATGAAAATACCATGCTATTAGAAATTTCCTATCAAGTTAAACTGATGCGGAGATCTTTTAGATCACGTTAAAAAAAATTAAAGAAGAATTTTAGATAAACAGGTAAACATTACATAAATTTTATTATTATTTTGACAAACCAACTCTTTGAGATCTAGATAGATACAAATAGACAACAACAAGAACTTAAGTGCTTGTCTCGAACGGATGGGAACTACACTAAACTCTTTGATGTACTTTGAAATGTATTAACCTAAATTCATTTTTGTTTAACAGTATTCATTTCATGAAACCATGAAGTTGGTACACACTTTTTCTTCTTCTTTTAGAATGAAGATTCAAAATTTTATGGTTTTTCAATTTGAACTCCTATAAACTCATACTTTTCTTTAGAATTTGTCTTTAAAGTAAAGAAAAGACTTTTAGAGAATTGTCTTAATTCCATGTAATATCCCAAGATTTTAAATACTATACTTAAGATATTGTTTTAAAGTGTTGAGTTACATTAAACTCTTTAGCACCAAACATCACTTTGAAAAGGTATTGAGATTAAACCTCTGGAGCATAGAAACTATTGTGAATTTAAGTGTTGACCAAGTTAAGTTATGGAGCATTTAGATTCTTTTTAAATAACTAATGATGAGCTAAAATCTCTAGAGAATCATAGAAAGTTGAATATTATTATTTTCAAAGACACTCATATCTTCTATTATTTATAAACAATGACTAGGGATCCCACTAAACGAGGAATCAAGCATGCTAAGAGATCGTAATTGCAAAGTAGTTCATACAAAAAATCAACTAGATGGTAGGATTGGATATTAATATTATTTAATCAAATTAGAGATTTTATTATCTATAATTAGAATGTGATGATTTAAAATAAAATAATTAAATAAAAGATAATAAAAAAACAATTAGTTTGACTAGAAAATGAACATAGAGTTCAAAAGTAAATAGTAGAATTTTTTCTTTTCAATTAAATTCATAAATAGGAGACAAAGCATATTTGGCCAGCAACTATCCCTAATTCACTAGAGGGTTCATCAATAGGTCTATTGAGCGCTCAAAGAGATTTGGTGTGTATTGAAGAAAGTGGGGAATGTGATACCCCATGACATTATGATTTTTATCTAAATATTTTTTTAACAATTATTTCATGTAAAGTGTTATTAAAAACTCAAAGTGACATTTGCACAACAAACTAAACTAAAGATCAAACAACAAGAGATATCTTTACGAGTCAAATCCAATCTAAAACTCAACAACGAGACAAGATCCTAAATCACAGTAATTTATAGATTGATTGGAGATTTGATTCGGATGAAATAAGACCTCGACAAAATATATATATATATATATTTGTGCACTGGAATAACATGGGACGTAGTGTTGTGCATGGATAAACTTTGCTACGATTGCATGAGTTGAATATTTCTCTCTTTCATTAGTCCATAATTGAGCTTGTTACGGCCTCTTGGAGAGTGTCACGTGGATGGTTCACTTGATCTTATAGTTGTGCATGATGGTGTACGAGCTTGGGCATGGATTTGAGCAAGCAGTTCTCTCTTCTATGGTTGGGAGGAGCCGATTCTCCAATTAATTTTTAAATTTTTTTTTGGGACTACCGAAGTAAGTAGCTTTAAAATATTTGATTATTTGGGTAATTATCAAAATAGTGACATAATTAAGTATTCTTTTATTTCAATAAATGAACAATTAAATTTAAAAAGATAGACACGTTTTTAGATTTTGCAAAATCATGAATTCCGGGTTATAGTTTTGGAAATACGTAAATATGGCTTAATTAGTTCTCAAATGTAAATTCATGTTTAAAGATTTGATTTTGAAATTCAAATGCGTTGATATCCACCCTATAGTCATCTTTTTAATTCCGCTTGATCTTTGAAAAGCCTCTTGTTTAAAAAATTAATGATTTCCAATAAATAAATTTATAATAATAGATTTAAAAGTTTGTTTTCTCAAATAAGAGTTATCATACCAATTACCGATTGTAACAGTCAAACTGTAGGCTATGGCCTTGTCTATTCCTTTCTGTATGAGTAGTGGCAATCTGCCCATTTTACATTGAGGTGATTTTCCCAGTGCGTATGGAGGCGATTTTTAATTTGATTACTTGTTATTGTTGACTGCGTATGAATAGATTTGGTCTGCCGATTTACTCTTCGATTGTATTTAAATATTTTTAAGTTGTTGATTGAGGCGATTTGCCGAGTTTGTATGGAGGATATTTTCCATTTAATTAATTGTTATTGTTGACTCCATATGAATAGATTTGATCTGTTGATTTACTCTTTGATCGTTTCTTCTTTTTTTTGGAAGAAAAGAGGTGAATTTCCCAGTGTGTATGGAGGTGATTTACCATTTGTCTAATTATCAACTGATCTGCCAATTTACTCTTTGACCGTATTTAATTTTTTTCAAGTTGTTGATTGTGGTGATTTGTCGAGTGTCTAAGGAGGCGATTTTCCATTTGATTCATTGTTATTGTTGACTGCATATGAACATATGTGAATATGCCAGTTTGAATTAAGATGATGTGCTCTTCCATTGTATTTAAGTTTTCAAGTAATTGATTGTGTATGAGATGAGGTGATTTTCCCACTTCATTTTGAAACAAAATTCTCATCTAAAATTATTTCCAATTTTCAAGATTGTTTACTATACAAAGGCGATCCGTGTAGTTTGTATCAAGGAGATTTTGTTTCCCATTCATTTGCATCCTCAAGTTTTTTTGACAATCAGTTCTAACGTCATCATGTTATCCTATTCAAGCTAGAGAAATAATGGTCCTTTTCAGTTAACAAATCGTAAACTTAAACTAAAATATCTTCAGTGGTTTTCATTTTGGAAATTCTGCCACTTATTTGCATGGTTATCGTTGAAGTCTCTATTTTTCTCGTTATAAATAAATATGTAGGTGGATTGATGGCATAAAGGTAACAATAGGGAATAGTTAGAATTGTTATATATATATATTGGTGTTTTGGGGTTGTGACGGGAAAATGCGATTTAAGTACTTTGCAAAGGGTTGGTAAATCGACTTTATGAGTACTTTATAGATAGTTAAGGAAGATGGAAAATTTCCCAAGAATTACAGTATCTCTAATTTTATTGGTTAATCCCGTCGGTGACCTATGAACGGACTAGGAACATTTCGAGGTTTACAGTTAGGTGGAATGTGGTAGTTTCCAAATCAATCAGTAAGTACCTTTGTATTGTTTTTGAAAGTTCATATGATACAATTAAATTGAGCACCACTAATTATGAATAACTCGACATTCACGGTGGGTTAGATGAAGAAATTAAGTTGGAGCTTAATGACAGTATCTGTAATCAGAGATTAGGTTATTATAAAAAAAATTCGAGATTCTTCCGGCGTAGACAGGTACGCCATAATATCTGTGATTGTTCAGTCCCTTCACATACTACTCATTCCAGAAGGAAAATTCGGGTTAAGAAATCCTCGGGAGTGATAGGAAAATTGGAGGGGAAAGGGGTTGAGACAAAACGTGGTGGAAGCAGTGCACCCACGGAGCTTGCATAACTAGGCACGATAGATGATGATATGTAAACTATACCTCTCGGTAAGTCGTTTATTCCTAGTAAAGTTTTGCATGATAAATCCTCTGATAAGGATGTCCCTCTAGTTATTCGTTTTGTCCCTTTGTCGAAAAGTACTTCCATTTATTCCAAAAAGTTTCCAGCTTTAGAAGACACAAGCAAACCTATTTCCCTTAGGCCAGGCGAGAACTTTGTAGCCAACACCAAAGTCTAGAACACCACGTCAAGGATGGATTCTTTGTCGGGAGGGGAAGAACTGATATCAGGAGGTTTGAAACGGGATGATAAGCCTATAGTCCTGTTGGGAAGAAAGTCCCTGCTAAAAATAATAACTGAGGATGGATTCTTTGTCGGGAGGGGAAGAACTGATATCAGGAGGTTTGAAACGGGATGATAAGGCTATACTCCTCTTGGGAAGAAAGTCCCTGCTAAAAATAATAACTGAGGAGATGAACACTGCTCTAACTAGTGAAGTGTCGGAAGAAGAGTTGAGCGACATTGTTCATTCTTTTCAAAAAGGAAAAAGTCCCGGGCTAGATGGTTTCTCAATGGACTTCTACATGGGATTTTATGATCTAATTAAGGTGGACATGTTGAAAGTGATGAGAGAACATCCACATTCCGAAAAGGTTTAGGTTCCATGAATTCCACACTTTTATCCTTAATCCCTAAGAAAAAAAATACCTAGGGATTTCTGATATTTTCAGTCGATCTCATGTTGCAATACATGTCTGCATGGTAATTGCTAAAATAATTTTCGAGAGGATAAATTCAATCCTAAGTCAAATCGTCGTTGAAGAACAATTTGGATTTTTGTTCAATCGACAGATCCATAACGCAGTATCTTTATCTCAAGAAGCTATCCATTCGATAATAAAAAATAAGATTAACACCTTTTATTTGAAGCTTGATTTGTAGAAATCCTATGATAAAGTCAGCTAGTCCTTTTTAAGGATTTTACTGCTACATATGGGCTTTGGAGTAGAAATGGTGAATTTCATTTTCGGATGCATCTCTTTGACATCCTTTGTTGTATAAATTAACAACTCCCTTTCTTCCTTTTTCATGCATTCAAGAGGTCTTCACCAAGTATGTCCCCTTTCCCCTTATTATTTTTTTGTTCGCCATGGTAGATGAGAAGGAGCCTTAAGGGTAGTTCTTATCCGTTATAGGATGGAGATGACACACATACAGTTTGTAGATGACGTAATTTTGATGGGCGAAAGATATATAGAGAATCTACTTTCGTTAACTCAGATCCTCCATCTCTATAGTAAGGCAACATGCATGAAAATTAATATGGATAAGTCCAATTTAAGTTTTAATAAATTTAATGAGAAACTACAATAGAAGTTCAAGCTAAAATTGGACTTTCCTTTGGGTCCTCTATGTGACGGCTTCAAATATTTTGGTTTCTTCCTGAAACCCAATGCTTATTCCCACAATTATTGGACTTGGTTATACAAGAAGGTGGAAACATTAATACCTTGTTGGGACAAAATTTTCTCTCAAGAGGTGTCTGCATAAGTCTTATAAAATGGTTCTCTAGAGTATTTTGGTTTACTAGACTTCTATATCATATATTCCGAAAATAATTCCGATAAAGAATCCTAAATTGTGTTTCTCTTTCTTATGGTCAGCCAATAAAAAAACAAGCAATCCCTTTGGTGAAATGGATAACCTTAGGAATGGTAAAAGAGCTAGGGGGTGGGGGATTAAGAATCTTGTTTTATTCTATCAAGCTCTAGTAGCTAAAACTCTTTGGAGGCTTTTAGAGAATTCAAACACTCTTTGGGGAAAAACACTGACCTTAAAATATTTTGTAAACTCCTCTATCGTTTATTGCTTCATAAGTCGGGATAAAAGTCTTAAGGGATGTTCAATTGGATGGAAATCCATGGCACTCTCTTTTCCCCTAATAGGAAATTGGAAGGAATGGTAGATAGGAGAGGGTAAGAGTGTTAGAATAGATGAAGACCCCTCGGTCAGTTCTTGAGGAGACTACACTCTGTCCCCCAACTTTGTTTCACATTTACAACGACAAAATATTAAAACAATAGAAGATGAAAAATTTAGACTCTCCCATGAATCAATTGGAGAAGAGTGAAAAATCGCACAGGACATTGGGCTCGTGAATGAAAGAACATAAGAGTGGTCATGCCTCATAAAAACTTTAAAGTTAAACTTCATAGCTTTCAATGACCACAAACCAGATAAACTTGTTTGGACGAAGAATAGCTAACAATAACCTTTACGACGAACATTAGAGAAAATTACAACTCAAAACGGGCCTTTTAACTCTAATTCAAATTCCATGTCATCATGTGTTAGCCAATGAAATTGTTTAAAATTTTAAATATCGTATAGCTCTTAAACAAATTTTTAATATAAATTTAGGGATAGGTGTAAAAAAACACTATTTTTTTGTTTGTATTTTTCGACATATCTCCGTGTGTTTTTACTCAAATTTTGATCAAGAGATCTCCTTAGATGATGAATTAAATTTGAATTAAATTCCACATCAAACGAGTACCCACTCAGCATATTTTTTATGGACCTCGCTACCCCAAAAACAAGAAATAACTAAAAAAACATGATGATGATGTAAAAAATAACTAAAAAAATGTGATGATGACATCATCATCATGCTTTTTCAGTTATTTATTGTTTTTGGGGTACCAAGTTCCATCAAAAGTATGTTGAGTGGGTACTCATTGGACGCAGAATTTAATTTCGCATCCAATGAGCTCTCTCGATCGAAATTTGAGTAAAAACACATGGAGATATGTCGAAAATACAAACAAAAAAGTAGTTTTTTTCTTGTCTTCCTCCAAAATTAATAAATATTATTTTATTATTTTATTAATTTTCCTTAGGAGGCCCATTTTGAGTTGAAATTTCCTCTGATGATTGGTCTATGAGGCTCAAGAAAACGTATCGTTTGCAGAAGCGAAGGAGTGGTGTTGGAATATAATATGTAAAATAACATGCCTTGTAAAGGAAAAAATATTGAATTGGTTAGCTTTAAAATATAAGCTTCTAACCTGGCACAATCTCATGAAACACGAGTGGTCAGGCACAAGCATTTGTGTGCTATGAAAAGCAAGTTCTGAATAAACTTTTCACTTGTTTGATTCTTTCTCATATGCAGGAATAGTTTGGAGAGGGGCCTCTAAAGAACTCTACAGCTCAGAGTTGATGGAAGAGAATTCTTTGGAACAAAGAAGAAAACATTGGTGGAAAACTCCTATGGT
Source organism: Pseudotsuga menziesii (assembly GCA_001517045.1). Classification (NCBI taxonomy): domain Eukaryota; kingdom Viridiplantae; phylum Streptophyta; class Pinopsida; order Pinales; family Pinaceae; genus Pseudotsuga; species Pseudotsuga menziesii. The sequence continues at coordinate 423,901 of LPNX010577049.1, read as the reverse complement.
ACGATGCTTTGATGCATTTCAGTCCCTATTTATATATGGCATTTGGTGGAATAGAAATGATGCTATATTTCAGGAATGATGAATTCGTGAAGAAATAACTATTGCCATGGTTGTACAGTGGACTAGATGGCATAAAAATCAGGAGAATAATAAGAAGATACGTGTGCCAAAATTCCCTTACATAAACAAAAAATTCCTTATGATTATTTCGACAGGGCCATCCAAGGAGAGCCACCCTTCGGAGGATCTGGAGGAGTTCTATATCTATCAGAGAGTATCACATTCTCATCAATTATGATCCTGGTCAATGCTCAAATAATGAGGCATAATTAGAAGCTCTTTGGGTGGTACTCAATTCCTCATTAACTCAAAATATCCATATCCTACAGATATTTGTGGACTCCAAGATGGCCACATACTATGCCAATAAAAAAATTCACATCAGAGCGCCACATTTGCAACACTTACTAGAGGTAATGAAAAGATAAATCAAATTGTTTGGCTACATCTCTTTCTAGTATGTTTACCATGATTTGAATTAGGAGGTCAATGCTCTTTCTAAGAGGGTGTTTCTCTTGGCTACTTCTACAATCCTCGACGAAGAGAGGAATCATACAATCCTCGATGAAGAGAGGAATCACCTTGAGTAAGATGTGAAATATTTTGATAACTTTTTTTGTAGGATTATTGTGTTTGTAAAGTAAGAGTCACATTTAGGAAAATTCCTAACGTAATATACTTCAATAATTTTACGACTTTTGAAATATTATGACAACTCTAGGGTATTTGATCTATAAGTCCTTTTATGGGAAAGCCAATGTTATTCTATATGAATAAAATATGTTTTTTCTTGGAAAGTATCTCTCTCTCTATATATATAACAAAAACATTATGTCATATCCATAACCAAAACTCAAGTATTAAAACCAAAAGACAAATTATTATAAGTTACTATTAGTGAATGAAGATTTTAATTTAAATACTAACTCCAATTTAGAGAATATAAATGGATCACAAGGACAATCTCCATATAAACAAATTTAAAAATAGAATATCCATATATACCTTTCTATCTAATGTTGGATAGGGAACCATTCTATAATATAAGTACAAACATAATCCTCACCACATAAAAACATAATAATCAAATACATAATGAAACATTTATTATATTACCAATCCAAATTAAGCTCTTGAAAATAGGCTAAACACTTGGAAGGAAAGGATTTTCAATCTTGTAAAATTGATGAGACTAAAACAATAGCCATAAACATAAAACATATTTAAATTAAACAAATAAACATGGGAAGAAAATTATTCTTCCCAAGATTGAAAACTATAAAGGGAGAAAGCCAAAAGAAAATTGTATTGTCATAGATACACAATATTAACCTACATGAAGGTATCCAAAAGGCCAAAACTCAGCTGGAATCGTGCCATTCCGTAGGTCAGAGTGTACTTCATTTTACCATGCATCCCACGATCAAATATCCTCATTAATAACAAAGTAATAGAAGATGGAAGTGACCTCTCACTTCCCCTACAAGATTTATCCCCATAAGGATGATATTTATTTTAATAAACAAAAAGGGAATTATATTGTAGAGACTTTGTTAGGGTCCTTAATTAATTCATACCCAAAATCATTTACTTGTTTAATGTCAAATAAGTTAAAATATAGGTTCTTTATTTCTATTCAATTTAATTTTCTATGTAGGGTTAACTCAATAATATGCTATAATTCCCTATTTTTTTCAATTTGTTCATATCTTTCCATTTTCAATTCTTCCAATAGCATATGTGCCAATAATTTCAACATATACATGTGTAAATTGCAATAATTCATGGTATTAAGTGGAAATACATCAATTAATAACTTGAAATTACTTATATAAAAGAAAGTACCTATGGGATATAACTTTGTCCCTACAAGCTCCCAAGTACAATACTAAACCGACCAAATAGATTTACCACCTAGCTAGCTAGAAACAACCTCTTCAACTGCCTATCTCCATGCCTGAAATCCCCAAGAAAAACAACAAAAACATATGTGACAACATTATCAAGAAGATATTGAGATCCAACTGCCCCTCTAGCTCAGATTCTCAAGATCCAACCACCCCTGTAGTTGGGATTCTCTATATCCAACCACCCCTCTAGTTCGTATCTCCTTATGTTTTCCCCCATGAGTTCCCAACTTCAACTTCCCTTCCCACTCTTTTCCATTTTCCCTGTTTTGTCCTCCCCAAAATAAACCCCCAAAATCATCCTCCATCATTCATCTCTTCTTCATCCCCTTAAGCACTTGTGACTGCATCCTTCTTAGGGAGGAGTGCTCCAATACCATCTAGAAATAATGTTAATTAATCATGTTCCAATCCATTCACGTACATCCTGGATAACATGTTGAGTCAACTTAATTAAATTTCAAGTGCACCCATTTCTAAGAACAATTTAAAATAATTAAAATAATCACTTTAAATCACAACCATATGCATTCCTTTAATTCCTTTTACTTTTACTCAATAAGGAAATCAATTTGAATAAAATGAATAAAACATTCATCTTGAAATTACAACCATATCTAGTCATTCACTTTTGATTGACATTTACCTAACAATCTAATCAATTTAATATAAATAACTTCAACCTTTCTCAACCATCGTAATTAATCTCTTGCAATCTAAATCCCAATAAATATTAAAATTAAATGCATATAACTAAGCAAAATGAACATTAAATATAATACACTTTTATTCATATATTAATGTATAGTTAACCGAATAACCTCAATACAAACAATCATAATACAATGAATCATGTAGTTTAAATAATGAATCCATATTTAAGTAATACTAGCATATGCGCAGAAGGTATGTACATGTAGCTAACACATACATTACCCTATCTTGTACTAATAATAACATGATAAGCCTCTAATGCATAGATGATATCCATCACATGTAAGCGTGAAAGGAAATAATTCAGAAATCACATTATCTAACAATAATTACTAACTAGATCACAATAATTGAACACCAACAGATGGTATACTAAGTTTATCACACATGCGTAAAGGAAGAGTTTTAACACGCATACCAACAATCAAGTTGTTTTACCATCTCCAACAATTATTCTTAACTACAAGCTACGTCTTCGAATTCACAACTAACTTCCTCATCCTATCCTTCTTTTGTTGGAGTACTTTTGAGCGTCAACTACATGACCTAAATCCAGTAAGAACCCATAAGAATAAGTATCAATTACCTCAACCAAGATTCCCCATCAGGCACACACTAGTCATCATCACACACCTTGGGGAGCATGTAATAACACTGCCTTCCCATTATTATGGGTTTTGAAGGATAAGCGGTGGATAATGCCTCCACCCCTCCTATGATACAAAGGTCAACACCCTTCGTAGTCATAACGTGTTTCTATTGTTGTTCTTAAGGTTTCGTCATCGAATAACGAGTTTGGGTAGTTGAGTTTCCTGAAACCCATCACTTTCCCACACATAATGATACTGAGCCAATACTCATATATGACAACAATGCATCACTTGTATACCATTTATCTCTTGGAATTCATGTCCCCGACATACTTCCATCTCTTATGAGCCAGCTATCGCTTAACTCTTTGAAGCTGTAAGTTAGTCTTGAAACATGAGTACCATGTATCTGGTTTCATTTCATTCATTCAACTATTAGAGCTTTAACTTGGTATCCACATACCTATCATCTATTAAATTTGATGCTAGATACAACATTTTTAAAATACCAAAATCATTCATAGTATTAAGATCATGCAAAAATATATATGTCTTCCATATAATAGTGATTCCATACGTTCACAGTGTCCATATATTGACAAATCTCCAAAATCATAAGATGATACAACGAGAAATGCTAGTTCAGATGGTAAATTCAAAATGGGGCACTACATGGCTACACATTTTAGGAAAAAAATACATGTTGAGAATTTACATAGATTGCACTTGTGTTAGAACTATATTTTGATATTTTAAAGATTTTTGTAATATTTTTTTCTTGTTTATTGAATTATAATACATTTAAAAATGGTTTCGTCTTGACACATATTGGTGAACATGAATATTATTTTTAATGTGAATACCCTTTTGAAAATGACTATGTTGCAAGGTGTTTTTTTGTTTTTTTGGTATTGTAATTTGATGATATTGAATTTTCATTGTAACCAAATTTTATCTCAATAAAATTCTTAATGATAAATTCTAAAAAAAAATTAATATAAAAATAACAATCATAAATGAAAATCATAAATTCTTATACAACCATGGGGGTTAAAGCAATTGGGAATGTGTAATTGAGACGACAAGTTGTAAATGGAAGGTTGCATGTGCAAATATCACGTAGGTATGTACATACAAAATGAATAAATTCTTATATCATGAAAAACTAGATTCAAAGAGGAATCTAGTGGTATAACATCTGATAGATAACTATGATATTTGGTAGGGTTTCGACCTTTTTAAACCGAGAGGACGTTGAAAAAGGAAAAAATATGTCAATTTCCATTGCATTAGATATTATTGGCAAAGAAAATTTCTCATCCAAGAGTTTATAAAATATCATGATTAAGAGTTTTGATACCACAAAACAAACCTGTGGTTTGTTAGAACTCTCGGTGGAGAGTTTTAGTAGACTCCACCCCAATAATATTTTATGAGAAAACAAAAACTTCTTAGATTTCCATATAATTCAGATTCTAGAAACTCTCACATGAGAGTTATATATATTGACTCACTCCATCTCCAAAAATGAATCATTTAGATCATTATGAAAAAAAAAAGAAAAAGAAACTAAGTGTGAAAAGGAAGTTTGAAGAGTATGTTTTTTTCAAATTCTAGAGTTTTAACTTTGAAATTTTTGTTTTTTTACAAGGGGAATATTGTGAATTTTTTAATGTCCCTTTTTTTGAAATTTTATTAAAATGCCCAATTTTCCATTTTTCCCCAATTCTGAGCTTAACTAGTTTTGATGTCTAGACCTCCAAATTGACCCAAATGCTTCAGAATTTTCTCTGAAGGTACATGAATGATAATATAACTTAAATATAATGCTAATGTATGTTTTGTGACCTCCAAATTACTTCTTCAAACTTATTTAATGTTTTGTTCAAAGTAAGAGTCTTTACTAGCAAATTGGGGCTCCAATTCCCCCTGGGTAATTGCCGGAAATGGCTTCACAAATGATCCCAAAGTCACTTGAATTTCTGAACAGAGGCTGGGTATGTGTAAAATACCTTTTCAAACTCTCATATGAATCATTTTTCAGTTTATACATGCCATTATGACTCTTTCCAAAACAACTCCCAAGTCACAATTTCGATGCTTGGGGAAAATGCACCAAATCTTCTCCCAATGCAATAAAAATGAGTAAAATGGCTTCCAATGCTTAAGTACTGAACATGAGACTTGAAATAAACATTAATTACAGTCCATCCATCATAAATTTATCAGCGATACATTCCTCCATTCGAAATAATAAGCATTACCATGGCATATATCAAAATGGAGTGAAAATGGTCATTGTTTGCTCATTAAAAGTCATCTTGACATACAACTCTTGGGAATTTCGAATTGAAACTTTTTTAGAATGAATAAAAAATAATATTTAACTGATTAAAATCAGAAATTGACAATGAAAGGCTCTCCCAATTCGAAATCATCAGCATTACAATGGTTCACAACAAGATAGTGGGGAAATGACACTATTTCTACATTGTTCAACATTTTTACATGAATTATTTTGGGTATTTTGACCTGAGAGTCTTATGAACACGAAATATAGATAATATAAATCAGAAAATAATATAATTTCCATTATAATATTTTCCAAAGAGATCAATATCTCACCGAAAGTGCAATCCCTCCATTGGCATGAATATGGTGTGAAAACTGGAAATAGTTGAGAGAGAGTGCTGCAATAGAAGAATACACATGATTTCCTGTAGCTTAAACCTGCAAATAAGACTCAATTAAATCTACATGAAATACATTAGTGGCCTTTCCAAACACCAACTAGGATGGGAATCTTTCACCCTCGAAATTGGCTTAAGCAAGAAAACTAGTCATCCACTAGCTCTCACAATTCACAAATGACAATTTCACAAATGAGAAAAATATTCTTATCATGGTTGATCCATGTATTTTATAAAAATTATTAGTCTTCTAAGGTTCCAAATCCAAGTCGAATTGGTGTGGCTTCTCTTGCTATGCCATGTGGCCTCTCTCTTCACCTTTCCTCTTCTCTTAAATTTGAGTAGGAGCCTCTTGGCCTTCTCCAACTCCCAAATTAGACCTCTAAGATGCTCTATTCAGTCCTAACATATCATTATGTCAGTATTTCAGCCTTCATATTTTACTTGTGTCATAATTGGCATAGATGTCATAAATGTAAGAGGAATCTAGCCAAGTGTCCATGAAACTCCCATTTGGCTCTTCCTCTCCCATACAAGTTACAATTCATCCCAAATTAGACCTAAGAAGTATATGGACAAGTATATTAGCCTTATAATCCATCCAAAAACATTAGGCTTCCCATATATTCAAATTTGCAAAAGAAAGATACCATTTAACATAGGAATTCTAGCTAGTGTGGGCCCCATAGTATCCATGTGTCTTCATGCTCCATTGCCACTTCCATTTTCTCTTGTATTTATTTAATAAGATACATTATTAAATATTTATCCCCTTCTAATTTCTAAACATCATTTATTATCCCCCTTATTCCAATTATCAAAGCTTCCACCCCCAACCTAGGAAACTAGTGATTTCCTCCTTGGCAATTATTTGAGTTTTAGCATCCATTTGACAAATTTTATGAATATGGAAAATGTGATTTTTCCATTGTAATCCAATGAAAAATTTGTGACATTACAAATCCTCCATTCCTAATATTTCTTTTCCTCAAGCAATTTCAAACATGGTTGTTGAAGAACCTGCTTTCTGTATGATTCTTTGAAGTTGCCACTAAGATTCCCACCTTGAGTCTTTGAGATTCCATGAAGATTTCAGAGAGGAACCACCATGCTTGCTGTTGCACTACTTTTATTAACATCACCTTATTAAATTGGGAATCCATCACCCATACTGCTTGTTTCCCAAATAATTTGAAATCAATGCGACTAAAAACTATCCCAGGGTCCCATTGCTTGGATTGCACTCCAACAATTAAGAGTGATCTCCAACCCATACCATTTGGAAAGATAATTCTTGGATCTCATTTTCTTGCATGCATTCTTCCAAACATCATGAGTGCATAATATATATCATCAAAGTATATAACAACATAATAATAATGTTCATCAAGGAGGTGCCTCACCAAGAAATCATCAAAGTGCTTATACCTCCTAGTGAGTAGACTACCATTTGCCAAGTACATACATGCTTCAAGTGACCAATCAAATATGCTCCAATGACATAGGTGAGGATACCATGTCCTATAATTCTGCTCCCAAAGAATTTAATATGCATTAAAATATTAATCAACCATTTTTTCTTTCATCCAAGAAGTGAATGAAAAACCTCCACCAAAATATGAACCAAATAAGGAGAGAATAAAACAAGGAGACTTCAAGTGTCTCAAAGAAGTCTCATCAATACACCCATGAATATGTATATCATCATGTAACATCAGAGGATGTTGCTTCCAATAATAATTTTCTTCAATCATATAACTCTCCACCCAAGTGTGGGATGAAGTTCCTCCAATTTCAAATAGACTAGGAAAGGAGCAAGGAAAATCATGAGTCTCCAAGTGACTCAAGTGAACATCATAGGTGCACCCATGTAAATGTGTATAATGGTAATGTATAAAAGGATGCCACTGAAAATTTAAATAAGATGGTTCTCTAATAATTCCGTCATCAAAAAGAGAAATAGAATGTCCGTGCTCTTCATGTGGCACGATAAAAAAAAAAACCTTTCACCCATACTTCATTAGGATGACTACTGCAAAATTTAGAAGTGTAGGATGTAGGAGAAAGAACTACCTCAGCCAAATGATCAGTAAGTGAAAATTTGCCATGATGTGAAGTATCCACAGGGGTAGGATTATTCACCTCCCTAGAAAATGCAAAAAATTTCTCATGGATTGGTTCCAAGGTGGCAGAATTATGCACTTCGTCAAACCAATCACTATAATCCTCAAGAACATCAACAACCTGCAATTTTTCATGTTTCTCATTATCTATCATGTCAGGAGAATCCTCCAAGAAATTTACCTTATAAAAATATGAAACATTGGAGGAAAAACAAGTGTCTTGCAACTTTTCAAGAAGTTGCTCATTTTGAATCGTGAGCTTATAAATAACTTCATTATTCTTCAAGTAGGATTCATGTAACCATTCAATAAGCTCAATGACATTTTTTCTATCAAAAATCAAAGACATGAAATTACCTTTGATGTTGCACATTGCTCTTTGGATCTTCTCCATGTATTTAAGGAAGGATGGATCCTCCAAGGAAGTAGCTCTCCAACAAGAATTTGATACCAATGCTTGAGTGTCATGGAGTGTGCTAAGGGCCTCTTTGATATTCTCTTCATTCATATTTAAGGACCCTTCAAGAAAATGATGCTCTTTCAAATGAGCCTCCTCATCTTCTTCCTTCTTGCTTGGACCAACTTCATGAAGCTCAAGTGGTGATGGGGAAGTTGATCTTGTTTCTTCTTCAGCTGCTACAAGGTATTCATTTTCATGTTTAATGGAATTTTGGCTTGCAGAAACATTTTGAAATCTGATCTCTATGTGACCAACATAAAGTTGTGAGCACCCATCAATAGGTACTCCTTCATAGTTCAAGCATCCCTCAGTAGATGCTCTTTGTTTCATTTCCAAGGTAGCATGTGTCTCAAAATTATCTTCAATATTTTCAATAAAAACTTTTTCATACTCCTGTGATGTCTTTTAATATTTTTTAGAGTCACTTGGGAGTGAATTTTAATCATCTTCATGTACTACTTCTTCTACTCGACCTATTTCAGAACTAGGTGGTTCATGGGTCTCCTCCTTTTGCACGTTCAAGCAAACTGATGCATTTTCCACCTTGGTTTTCTTAAAATCAATATATTTTTCCCAACTTTGGATATCAAAAAATTTGAATCCTTTCATAATATTATTGGTCATATCTTCAATGATAGGTTCCATACTTTTTATTATCTCCTTACCATCATATGAGGTTCTCTTTTCATGCCTAGTCATAGGTTCCCCCAAAAATTGCCTTCTTCTCCTACTTTCTTTTTTCCTCTTCAACAAAAGAAATTTTAGTTACAATATATAATGGTGGTGCTTGAATTATTGTACTCATAAATATCAGACCACATCAGGTGCCAAGATCATGCTCCGATACCAGTGTAATGTTCCTTTTTTGAAATTTTATTAAAATGCCCAATTTTTCACATTTTCCCCAATTTTGAGCTTAACTAGTTTTGATGTCTAGACCTCCAAATTGACCCAAATGCTTCCAAATTTTCTTTGAAGGCACATGAATGATAATATGAATTACATATCGTTCTCATGTATGTTTTGTGACCTCCCAATTACTTCTTCAAACTTGTTTAATGTTCTGTTCAAAGTAAGAGTCTTTACTAGCAAATTGGGGCTCCAATCCCCGCTGGGTAATTGCCGGAAATGTCTTGACAAATGATCCCAAAGTCACTTGAATTTTTGAACAGAGGATAGCTATGTGTTGTTCAGGAATAAACACCTTATAACCAAAGCTCTGGGGTTACCAACATACTCTTAAAACTTGCAGGCAATCAACTTTAAAGTACAGAAAGGAAACAAGAAGATAGGATGGACTCACCCGATTCACAACAATTGATCCAAGATTTGTCTTCTCCTACTTTTCTTTTCCTCCAAATATTTCAGGGATGCTTCTCCTTCACCTGTAAAGAGAAAATCCTCCAAGTGCAAGCTTATACGTGTATATAGGACAAGCTAGATAAACAGTATATAGAGTGCTTAATCATAAATATTCATCAAACCATGATACATGAAAGATATTCAACACACATTTGGAATACGGATTCTCTTTATTGACAATAGTGAATGAGTTAAGGTTACAACCAAACTCCTGAAACAAGGACTCCTCTACAACCAAAGGATTCTAATTTTTGCTGCACCAAAGACTTCTGAATAGAGACCACCAGCATAACTTTGCTCTCCAAGTATGATTGATTAATTACCTCCCCAAGGAATTTAATTATACTTAGTGAAATAAGGCAGTTTCGAAGGTTGAGGAGGTTGGGATAGTTAAGATAGTTATTGTTTAGGGCTTAACAAATCTCAAATAATGACGATTTATTATTTTTAATGTCAAAGGAAGGCGTATGCGAGTATTGATACTGGCAACCCACGTATGATACACAAGTTTCTATAAGGGAAACCTGCGTACAGATCTATATGCGGGTTGCAATGACAAATACTCTTGTACAGTACGCGACATGTTGTAGGAAAATTTGCATATGTACGCGGGTTGCTTATAGGCAAAGTCACATACAACAATTGACATATAAAAAGGTAAAAATGGAAAGCTGGATGGATAGTGAATGTATTTTATAACATTCCCATCTAAAGTGTTTTAGGCAACCTTCAATCCATAAATGTCATTTTGTGTGCCAACATAGGATATGTCGGCACTCGGACAGAGAAGCTCCATTTTGGTTGATAACAGTATGTGTAAGGGACCTTTTCAAAGTATCATATGCATCATGTTTCATTTTTTATTGTCTGTTATGACTCTTTCCAAAACAACTCCCAAGTCACAATTTCGACCCTTGGGGAAAATGCACCAAATCTTCTCCCAATGCAATAAAAATGAGTAAAATGGCTTCCAATGCTTAATTAATGAACATGAGACTTGAAATACACATTAATTAAAGTCCATACATCATACATTTATCAGAGATACATTCCTCCATTTGAAATAATAAGCATTACCATGGCATATATCAAAATGGAGTGGAAATGGTCATTGTTTGCTCATTAAAAGTCATCTTGACATACAACTCTTGGGAATTTAGACTTGAAAATTTATAAGAATGAATAAAATATAATTTTGAACTGATTACAGTCAGAAATGGGCAATGAAAGGCTCTCCCAATTCAAAATCATCAGCATTACAATGGTTCACAACAAGATAGTGGGGAAATGACACTATTTCTTCATTGTTCAACATTTTTACATGAATTATTTTGGGTATTTTGACCTCATAGTATTATGAACATGAAATAAATATCATATACATCAGAACATAATATAATTGGCATTATTATATTCCCCAAAGAGATCAATATCTCACTGAAAGCGCAATCCCTCCATTGGCATGAATATGGTGTGAAAACTGGAAATAGTTGAGAGAGAGTGCTGCAATATAAGAATCCACATGATTTCCTATAGCTTACACCAACAAATAAGGCTCCATTAAATCTCTATGAAAGACCTGAGTGGCCTTTCCAAACACCAACTAGGATGGGAATCTTTCGCCCTCGAAATTGGCTTAAGCAAGAAAACTAGTCATCCACTAGCTCTCACAATTCACAAATGTCAATTTCACAAATGAGCAAAATATTCTTCTCATGGTTGATCCATATATTTTATAAAAATTATTAGTCTTATAAGGTTCCGAATCCATCCATAAACCAAAGCCAAGTCGAATTGGTGTGGCTGCTCATGCTATGCCATGCGGCCTCTCTCTTCACCTTCCCTCTTCTCCTAAATTTGAGTAGGAGCATCTTGGCCTTCTCCAACACCCAAATTCGACCTATAAGATGCTCTATTCAGTCCTTACATGTTTTTATGTTAGTATGTAAACCTTCATATCTGACTTGTGTCATAACTATCATAGAATCTCCATCATTGGTGTCATAGATGTCATAAATGTAAGGGGAATCTAGCCAAGTGTCCATGAAACTCCCATTCAGCTCTTCCTCTCCCATGTAAGTTACAATTCATCCCAAATTTGACCTATGAAGTATATGGACAATTATATTATCCTTATAATCCATCCAAAAACATTAGGCTTCCCATATATTCAAATTTGCAAGAGAAAGATACCATTTAACATAGGAATTCTAGCTAGTGTGGGCCCCATAGTCTGCATGTGTCTTTATGCTCCATTTCCACTTCCATTTTCTCTTTTATTTATTTAATAAGCTACATTATTAAATATTTATCCCTTTCTAATGTTTAAACATCATTTATTATCCCCCTTATTCCAAATATCAAAGCTTCCACCCCCAACCTAGGAAACTAGTGATTTCCTCCTTGGCAATTATTTGACTTTTAGCATCCATTTGACAACTTTCATGAATATGAAAAATGTGATTTGTTCATTGTCACCCAATGCAAAATTTGGGACATTACAAATTTGGTTTTGGCATATCATATTTGGTTTTACAAAGGGAATATTGCGAATTTCGTTTTGGCATGTCACCTTTTTTTTATAAGGGGCACATTGTTAATTTTTTGTGGCATATACTTTTTATGAATAATTTTTTATAAGGGGCACATTGTTAATTTGTTTTTGGCATATACTTTTTATAAATAAATATCATAATCTGAATTTTTCTTTAAAATTAGATTGCAATTTGTTTCTAAGGAAAAAGAACATTGCAATTTCAATATGTTATATTAATTTTTTTCTCATGGTTTCAAAAATATTGCAATTGTCATCTTGAGTTGCGAAATTCCACTCTATCATATTGTATTTGTTTTCTAAGAAAAACAATGATGTTGTAATTTGTCTCATCACCCAAGGACCCAAGTAATTTTGTTTTTGGTATATTTCATTTTTTGTCTTAGATATGCCATTTTATTTCATTAATTAAACATTTTTTTATCTAACATATTATAACTAGACATAGGATATCACAATGGAATATTGCAATTTGGTTTTGAGATGTTGTAATATTTATTGTCACCCGTGTAAATAAACAAGAATCAGTTGTGTTATTTTGGCATTGGATCTTAGGATTTTAATTCATTTATCATGAGAAAAAAAAGGAAATGTGCACTAAAGTATGGTCACACGAGAGTTGATTCACATGATAGGAAAGTAAGAAAATGTAAAAAAAAATGAGAAACGTATGAGCAAATCAAGCAAGTGAAAGAAATGTTGATGCACATGGTAATGATAAGGAAATGAAAAAGTGCTAAGGAATAAGTTGATGGTAGAAATCAATAACAATTCAGTGTAAAAGAAATGACAAATGTCGAGGAAACCATATCAATAATGTTGATATGAACAACATTAGTGAATCAATATTTTTTTAAGTTTTTAATATTATAATTTCTATATATTTGATTTGGAACTTCGTGAACGTCTAAAATTATTTAGATATATGTACTCAAGTTAAAATAACACACACACACACACATATATATATTTATGCATGGTCAACATCTAACCTAGAAAAAATCCTACCGCAACTAGCAATTTATAGAGATTAATGGAAAGTTACAACAATATCATCATTGATGGTAATTTTATGGAGAATTTAAACTCAACTAGAAATGAAGAGTTGGGAATATCAATGCGTGATCACATGGTTTTATATAAATTAAAATCAATATTCAAAAGTTATGTTGGAGGTAATTCTTTCATAATGCAATCTCAATTGTTACATAAATTGTTAAAGGAAAAAGGTCGAGGAAACATAATTAAATTAGTGTGCATTAAAAGAAGCAAATATATTATACAAGTGAGGTGGCATAAAAAAATGTGACCGCAACTATTGACACTCTTCCAAACATTAGAGGAAATTTCAACTCAAAATGGGCCTTTTAACCATAATTCGATTTCCATGTCATCATGTGTTCGCCAATGAAATTTATTTAAATTTGAAATACCGTATAGGTCTTAAACAAATTTTTGATATAAATATGGGGATAGGTATCATAAAAAATACTACTTTTTTTGTTCATATTTTCGACATATCTCCCTGTGTTTTTACTCAAATTTTGATCGGGAGAGCTCCCTGGATGCAAAATTAAATTCCTCATCCAATGAGTACACACTAGACATACTTTTGATGGACCCCGCTATTTGAAAGCAAGAAATACCTGAAAAAACATGATGATGACATCATCATCACATTTTTCAGGTATTTCTTGTTTTTAGGGTAGCATGGTCGGTCAAAAGTATGTTGAGTGGATACTCGTTGGATGTGAAATTAAATTTCACATCCAACAAGCTCTCTCGATCTAAATTTGAGTAAAATCACAGGGAGATATGTCAAAAATATGAAATAAAAAATAGTTTTTTTATTTTCTTCCTCCCAAATTAATAAATATTATTTTATTATTTTAACTATTATTTTATTATTTTTCTTAGGAGACCCATTTTGAGTTGACATTTCCTCTAATGAAAAGAATCTTCAATTAGAAATGATTCTCATAGAGTAATGTTTGTTAAGAATTGTAATCTCAACGAACCACTATCAATAGTGCATTAATTAGTTAGTTAGTTAAGTAGTTGAGTTGGTCACATTACCTAGAATTAGTGACCCATAGTATTTGATTACCCATGGTATTTACCCATGGTTTTGTTTTTATGTAGTCTTATAAATACCGTTGCTTAATATTGAAAAGACAATTCCATTTCACAGGCAATGAATATTCCCTTTGTGTTTTTGTCTGTTACTTGCTTCTCTTGTTTTATTTAACATAATATCAAGGCTTACGGCCTGATCCATGTTTGGGTAATCCTTTTCACATAGTGGAAAGCACACCCACAAGGAGGTTTCCATTGAAGCTTGAAAACATTGAGTAATAAGGTGTATTTTATTTTTAGTTATTTTTATCTCTTGGGTAGGCCTTTTCACAAAGTGGAAAGCACAAGGATAGATCCTCTTGATGTATTTGTAACTTTGGAAGATACTCTGATGTATATTATCATTTTATGTTGTTGTACCCCAATTGAGGATGTGTATTACCCCTTTACAAGATGTCTAAATTGTGTCTATACCTTGAGGTACAACGTTCGTTGTAATTCAAGGCAATAGTCCCCAATGTAACATCATGCAATATGTTGTTGTAGTCTCTCTAGGATAAGTAGGCCCCATGTGAGATGACATGTAGGCTCAAATCTTATATTTGGTCAGATACTTGAAAGGGTATAAATAGGGAGGAGTTCTCCCTCATTTATGTACACCTAATACACTGTCAAGTGTGCATGAGAGAAATAAATAGTCAAAGGAGGAGATATAGATAGCTGCTAAATACTTCTTATTACTGTTTTTTGTCATCTTACTATTCTGAAGAAGTTTTTGGGGTTTTATCCTTTATGGTTTCCCCTGTGAAAATATTTGTGTCTCGTGTATCTTTTATATTTTATGCATTTTGTTGTACTTGTTATTATTTTAGATAAATATCCTAGATAATATAATAAGATCTTAAGAAAAACTAACATTGTATTAGACCCTCTCTAAAAGAAGGCATTGTGGAGCTATGAGAACTAGGGATTTGTAGTTAAAGGTGTTCTTTCCATAGATCATCAAGAAAGGAGAGATATGATAAATGGCCTCAATAGGGAGAATATTTTGGTGGCAATAGTTTTTGAATCAGAAAAGTTTCACTATGCAGGCAAAATACAACTACAATGGTAGCTAATGAAAATTAGGGTTTCATGCATGAAAACCCTAGAATATTGAATTTAGTCATATTAGAACATTCACTATAAAGAAATATTAGAGAAGGATGAGAAGCCTAAAATCTTACAGGATGAAGATAAACTCCTTCTATACATTGTGTAAAAGTTTCATCCTTATATTCAATATAATTAAGGAGATATGGTTCCTCCAAATCAGGGTTCCAACATCCTACATAATAGACTCATAAACAAGTGACCTAGATATATTTTCTATATCTCAATATAGGAAAGTCCAAATTAAATTTTAAAAAATGTTGCCAGCAGGGAACAAAATGTAGCTTCGGTGGTATGTGTTTCAGACCCAGAATGTGAAACAGTGACACCTGGAACTTCGTACAAGTTTGATATGCTGAAAATTCACAAAAATAGTAACCTTGAGAAACTCAACATCAGTCCCACTTAGGGTTCTAAATATGACATATTAGGATATCTCAGTGCGATGGTTCATACTATAAGGAGCCGAAACTTTGGATATACAACATAATCAATATCAAATATTTATGTAGAAGAAATTGGAAAACTAGGGATTCCTATTCTGGGAGCTTCCCACCACTTTTTTCAGACAAGGATTACATTGGACAACTTTCCTTGAAGAGGTTCATCTTTCTTTCAAATGATAAGTTTGAAATTTGAAGTTTGGAGAATTAGGATTTCTCTAACAACCTCTATATTAACCCACTCCAGAACAAGGTCGGACACCTCGAATCGACAAGATCTAAATCTTTGTTATTTCCATTTGAGGTTCTCATTTTAAAATGACTAATCACACCTAGATTGATGACAAGCTTGGTGAACTTGACAACTTTCGAGTATGGAATTATAGGACCTCCCTAATCCTTAAAGAAAATGACTTAGATCAGTATTTTAGTAAGGAAGTTCTAAGAGCCTGAGGGAGATGAGTCTAAGGCTGGAGCTAAGAGAATCATTGCACATTCTATTAAACATCATCTCATCCCTAATGTGTCATCCATGGAGACACCAAAAGGAATTTGATTACCTTCAGCAGAATATGGGAAGACTGCACACAAGAAGAAGCTTGACTCATAATAAGAGAAGAGAATATGGGAGAAACTGAAGATCAAGATCTCATGATTCAAAGAATATCCCTCAAGCGATGAGAAACATGAATGACTCAACTATTGAAGAACCTCTTATCCATCTTAGAATTTGGATAAGAAATGATGCAGTTGTGAATGAAGAAGATGATGAAGCTGAAGGCTCAAGAAGGAGTCTACCCACCAAACAAATAAAGGTAAGTAGTCAATTTCCATTATGTGATATTGTTTGGTTGTGCATTTGTTTATATTCAATTGATGTGTTATGCAAGTTTGAGTATTTACATTTATACTATTGAATTGCACATGAAGGGTAAGAATTCAGTGATGTTGTACAACATTCCATTTCTACTCATCTAGATTGAAACATATTTGCTGGCATATTATGAGTAGTACACACTCTTAATAACATTGGGGTAGAAAGAATATAAAAGTTATTATATGTGTACGAGATATGAATGAATGTTGTAGGATTGGATAAAATAGTTGCATTGCTATGTGACATATATTTGTCACTATTAATATGTTTTGGAAATTATGAGATATTTTTAATCATGAAAATGAACTTGACTTGTAGATCCTTTTGAGGAACAAGGAATGAAAGTTCAGAAGAGGAACCTCGAGCTTCCCGGGTTAGAGACACCGTGGAAAAAGAAAGAGCTTCAAAAGAATATAAATAGAACAATACATCCACCTTGATAGATGAAGATTACCTTAGGCACGAGAAATAGTCCAAGATGAAGAATAGTATGACGATACTTCCAAAGAAAGCAATAGGCATCTGAAACACTCCAGTTATTGAGACACCGTTGAGCGACATCATTGATGTAGAACCTTCCATATATGAAGATGTAGCCAAGAAGAAAAGGAAGGAGAATTTGATCATAGTGTACCAGTTGATCAAGAGGAATGATCTCTAGGATACAATGTCGAGACCCGAAGGGAATTCCGTAGTGTCTTCCATATAGATCTAGCATGAAGTATATGGAAAAATTGTGGGATACAAGGAAAGATTCGTAGCATGAGGCTTCTCACAGAAAGAAGGAACATAATACAAAGATAAATTTTCTCCAGTGATGAGGTACACTTCCATTAGATCCATACATGCAGGTATGAGATGGGAGATACACCATCTAGCATCAAGACAACATTCTTGAATGGTGTAGTCAAGGAAGAAGTGTAAGTAGAGAAGCCACTGGAATTTGATACATATGAGAGGAAGAATTAGTATGTGCAAATTAAAGAAGCCCTTGTACGAGCTCAAAAGGAACCCATGGGATAGCACATACAATTACATGAGGAGCTTGAATATCAACTAGAGTGATGAAGATAGTATTATTTCCTACAAGGTTGAAGATGAATTCCTATAGAGGATGACAAGCTCATAGATGGGTGCAAAATGAAAATTTCAAAAAAGTTCAAGATAGAAGATCTTGGTATACAATGGCCCTATTTGGATAAATAGATATTAGTAGCAAAGGAATCTACTTGTCACTAAATACAAAATGTTTCAATACATAGAGTACGGAAGCAAAAGGGAGAATGATTCTCTACTTTAGAGGGAGTTACTATAAAAGGTCATCAGGTTCGACATGGTATGACATGATGGACAACTTACTGATGGCCCTAGGATTTACTGAGAGTAAAATGGATTCCAACCTTTACTTTAAGGTTGAAGGCACAAGAACAATGATGCTCATGTTATATGTTGATGACCTGTTCCTAAAAGGCAAGTAAAAACTTATTAAAGATACAAGAGGAGACTTTCTACAGAGTTCAAGATGAAATACCTAGTGATGATGGACTACTTATTAGGCATGGAGGTGTGGCACGGTATAGATGGAGTCTTCCTTGGTCAATGGAAGTATACAGTAAAGATCTCGAAGAGGCTCGGGATGATTGAATGCAAGGAAATAGCCACACCCATGGCATCGAAATTGAAGCTACTTTGTGATGCTTCATCATAGTCAGTTGATGCCATGGTATATCGTCAGATTATTGGATCATTGATGTACCCAACGAACGTGATACCAAACATATGCTTTGTTGTGAACACTTTGAGCTAGTTCCTGACGGATCCAAGACAAGTTCACCTGGTTGCTGCAAAGCATATATTGAGGTACCTGAAATGTACAATTGATTTAGCTCACATATGACACAAATCAAAAGGTTAACTTACAAGATTATGCTAATTCATACTGGGATGTGTTGATGTATATGTAACTTTGGAATGTATTCTTCTATGTATCTTATATATTGTAACCCGATGTTTATTCTGGGATGTCTCTATTATGTATTTGAGTCATGTGTTCATGCCCCGATGTTCCGATCGGGAGGATTAATAATGTAATCAAGTCATATCAAGTCATTAGGTAAGTCCCCGCAGTTTCGGGGCACTTGAGTTATTATACACTAATTAAGGTGTAGGCTCGAGTAGTAATTATTAGGTTGAGACTACATGTGAAAAGGCAATTCAAGTGAACGGATGAATATAAATAGAGAGTGAGAGTATCTCTATTTATCACTTTTGAAATACATCCCTTGCTCTCCCAAGTGTGGCGCACTACTGGAAAAGGAAATTTTGGGACTAGACAGAAGACAGAAGACTACTGCTGTTTTGGGAGATCTCTTACTATTTTGGTGTTGATTCTATCTTAGAGGAAGTTGTGGGGTTTTCTCCTTTATGGTTTCCCTGAGGAAAACTCTTTGTGTCTCTTGTCTCTTGTGATGTGCTTGTGTTTTATTGCTTTGCTTGTTATTCTCTCAGTGAAAAGATCCTAAGATCATAATGCTAGCTTAAATGTGATGAAAAAACTAACATGGTATCAGAGCTAACCTAAGAAGAATACATTGTGCAGCTACAGGAACTAGAGATTCCTATTTTGTGGATATTCCTCCACATATTTTCAGTAAAAGTATGCTAAGATGACTCCCCATTGAAGGGTGCATCTTTCTGTCGATGCGGAATTCAATCTCAAGCATTTTCAGTTTCGATGTGGAAATTAGGGCTTTCTACAGAAGAGGAATTTTTTAGTGAGACCAGCATAGGGTTATTCTCCTCATCAAAACTGAATTTTAAAGACCTGGATCAAGAAATTTGGTTGGGTGAAACTCCAGGAAAGTCAAACCCTAGTTTGACCTTGAGCTAGGAGAAACCCTAAATACTAAAACTGCTAAGTTGTGGTACAATAGCTATATTCCAATATTGGTGAAGTCTCAGAAGCTTAAAATTGTAGGGGCTGAATATATCCTGTGTCCAAAAATCAGACTCTGATTCACTGTACTCCAGGAGATATGATCTCTCTAAGTTAGGGTTCCATCCTCTTCCAGAATTCATCCCTGAACAGGACATCTGGGGAGATATGCAATATCATGAGTTACAGAGGTCCAAATGGAATTCCTAAAGATGTTCCATAAATTGGACGGAATTTAATTTAGGTGGTCCAAATATCAGACTCTGAAGATGAACCAGTGACACATGGCATTCCGTACAACTTTGATGTTCTGAACAGTCCTGTAAAATGTCACATTGGGAAAAGGATCATAAATCCAAAATGGTGAAACCAATTCTAATGAAAACTATGGTGTTGGATCAGGGACATGCGAGGTTACCTTAGTAAGAAATTTCAGACATAGAGGATCTGTAATTTCGGAGATATCACAGAAACGGTAATAGGCATTTCTGCAGAAGAAATTAGTAAATTAGGGCTTCCTGTTTCGGGAGCTTCCCTCCACTGTTTTTAGAAAAGGAGTACATCGGACAGATCCATTTGAAGAGATCTATCTGTTTGTCCAATAAGATCTAAAAGTTTCCAAGTTTTGAAAATTAGGGTTTCTGCGACAAACCCTAGATCAGCGAACTCTGGGACAAGGACGGACACCTCAAATCGGTAAGATCTAATCTTTTGTATTTCCATTTGAGGTTCTCATTTCAATATGATATATCACAAAATCTTGATGATAAGCTTGGTGAAGTTGACAACTTCAAAGCATAGAAGTATTTTATCTCTCTGAAGAAACTGGATTAGACACCTACATGAGTATGGAGGTTCCAGTTTCAGAGGGAGATGAGGCCAAAGAAGACATCATGCTCATGCTACAGAGGATGATGAACCATCCAGAAAGAGATCCATATATGAATGTCACGTCCCCGTCCCTTAACCGGCGAAGAGGACACGACGAACATCAACAATTCAACTGGGCAAACAGCCCATGAACATAATCAAATGAAATCAATGCTGGAATTAAGCATACACAGATGCATTTATCTTCAATCATACAGTGGAAGCACACATACTCATAAACCAGCATTCAAAAAGATCATTATAGTTCATTTAACATCAATATAACTTGCAGAGATGAAGTATAGACAGCAGTACTTATCTTTGATGAAGAATTCACCCGCAACCAGCTACGTCGCTGCAACGTTCCACCCAACCATAGGCCAGCTTGCTCATCAATCTCTCAGGAATGCTGCCACCCTCGAGCTGGGCATGATTCCTCCGGAATAAGGGTCAATTGCAGTCTTATACATAGCCAAGGGGCACAAACAGCAAACCAACACAGCTGGGTTTCACAGGCTTTCAACAGACAAGCCAAGCCAGCACAGCCTGAAGGATAACCATTGCACTCCGACAACCAATTAGCTATCACAGCTCAAACAGGGAAAAACGAATTACACAACCCCAACAGCAGTACAGAAAACAAAATGCAATAGGGACGAATTTACAGTTTTCCCAACCAATGTGTGAACAGAACCCACTAATTAGCCTGTGAGTGAAGGATACGGCCACCTTATTCACAATTCGCCCAAGGAAATACTGCGTGGATAAATCCAGCAAAATACCAAGCGTGAAGATGGAAAATGGGAGGGAATCCCTCTGCGTGAGGATGCACAGCCGTAGAGGCCCTGCGTGAGGAGAAAAAAACTCCGATTTTGCCCATGGAGGAACAAAATATCAGCAAGGACACGAATTACAGTGCGTGGGTGCTCAGCAATTCGTGGAGCCCCCAGAAAATGTCTGCATGAGACCCAAAAACGCCCCCAAAACCTGTGCGTGAGGAGCCAACCGACCCAAAATCGTGGTGAGAGTGAACTCGCCAGGGGAAGAGTGCGTGAGGGAGAAGAATGGGCAGACATGGGTGGAGTGGGAAATTGGGTAAGGCTGACAACCTCCCACAACCACCACCACTTCAGCAATAAATGCCCTCAGCCATAACTCCTCAACCACCAGCTGAGCATTAAATAGGTTGACAAGGTTGGGTGAGACAAAAAGGTGGCAAATCAACAAGGTGACAAAACATGGGTTTTTCCCATAACCAAGGTTTGACATCCCCCACCCCTTATCCTTTGGAACCATGCCCTTTTCATTCAATGTTGCACTGCCGTAGCTGGTTGTGGTTTTAGTTTTATTTGATGTGCGTGTTTACATGATGTCAAATTATTAAGGTGCCAGATAGCACGACAAACCATCGGCAAATATCCCCATTGCCGAACATACACAACCAAATCGATGGTGGGGCTTTTGCCTTGAGCTCCTCACCATGATTAATTACATTTTACACATCATGCAAACGGGGTCGAAACCGGGGACATGACAATGAAAGTGAAGATTCTTCAAGCGAGGATGAATATGTTCTGTTATCAGCTCTCACAGGTAACATTACTCATGGAAATGATGGCTGGCTTATAGACAGTGGGGATTCCAAACATATGACGGGATTCAAGGAATCCTTTGTAAGACTGTCAGACATGAATCACCTCACAAGGTGAAACTAGGAGATGACTACCAATATCCAATAAAAGGTAGTGGGGAATCTTCATACAAGCTAGACTCTGGTAAGTCTCTAACAATGAAAGAAGTATTGTTTGTTCCAGGACTTAAGAAGAATCTTCTATCCATTTCAGCCTTGGATGCAAAAGGAATGTGGGTTGCATTCATCGATAGTCAAGTCATCATGTGGCCAAAAGGAAATAAAATTGATGATGTGGTAGTGATTGGAGAACAAGAAGGAGGCTTGTACAAATTGAAGGGTCGTCCAGAACAAGCCTTGATCCATGATATGATAGAGCCAAATGAGCTTTGGCATAGAAGGCTTGCAGATGTGCACTACAGAGAACTACCTATTGCATTCTAAACAAAGCATGGGAGGGAAAGGGAAGAATACAAAGAAGACATTTCCTAGCAGCAAAAGCAAATCCAAAGGCATTCTAGAAATCATCCACTCCAATGTATGT
The DNA here is from genome assembly GCA_001517045.1 of Pseudotsuga menziesii. Classification (NCBI taxonomy): domain Eukaryota; kingdom Viridiplantae; phylum Streptophyta; class Pinopsida; order Pinales; family Pinaceae; genus Pseudotsuga; species Pseudotsuga menziesii. The sequence goes on along the minus strand of LPNX010577049.1, from coordinate 400,914 downwards.
GGTCCAATGTCATCAAACTCACTAAGCGGGTATGCATACTATGTTTCTTTTATTGATGATTTTTCTAGAAAGACATGGATTTACTTTATGAAAAACAAAGATGAAGTGTTCAGCAAGTTCAAGGAATTCAAAGCCTTGATCAAGAACGATACTGAAAAGAAGATCAAGACAATTCGATCAGATAATGGTGGAGAATTCACTTTGAATGAATTCAAAGATCTATGCAAAGAAGCAGGGATTAAGAGGGAGTTGTCAACTCCTTATAATCCACAACAGAATGGGGTTGCAGAACAGAAGAACAAAATTTCAAG
>LPNX010577049.1:383486-400205 GCA_001517045.1 Pseudotsuga menziesii | reverse complement strand
AGGGAAGATCAGTTCAAGAAGAATGATGTCTGGGCGTAGTATCGAGACCTGAAGAGAAGTTCATAGTTCCATCATGCGGTAGATGGAAACATCGTGGGATACCAATCAAGATTCGTAGCATGAGGCTTCTCATGAAGAGAAGGCATAGTCTACAAAGAAACATTTACAACTAATAGAAGTGAAGTCACATGACATGCATAATCCTGTGTGCAAATGAAAGAAGGCCTTGTACGAGTTCAGAAGACACCCATGGGATAACACATACATGATGAGCTTGATGAATATCTTAACCTTTGCTACAAGGTTGATAGAGGATGAAAAGCTCACAGATGGGTGCAAGATGAACTTTTGAAGAAGTTCAATATAGAGGATCTTAGTATCCAGTGAGCCTAGATGGATACTACTTGTCACTCCAGTACAGAATGTTTCAGTGCATAGAGTACGGAAGACAGAGGGAGTATGATGCTCCGCTTCAGAGGGAGTGATTGCAGAAGATCCTGAGGTTCGACATGGTATGACAGGATGGGCAGATTACTGATGATTCTAGGCTTTACTGAGAGTGAAGTGGATTCCAACCTTTGATCAAAGGTTGAAGGTGGAAGACCAGTGATGCTCCTGTTATGTGTCGATGCACTACTGTTCTAGGTATGGAGGTGTGGCAGAGTACAAATGGGATCTTCCTTGGACAAGGGAAGTATGCAGTAGAGATCCTGAAGAGGTTCGGGATGATGGACTGCAAGGCGATGGCCACACCTATGGCATTGAACCTGAAGCTATTGAGTGATGCTTCGTCAGAGTCGGTTGATGCTACAATGTATCGTTAGATGATTGGGTCATTGATGTACCTGACAAACACGAGACCATACATTTGCTTTGTTGTGAACACCTTGAGCCAGTACTTGACAGATCCGAGGAGTGTTCACTTGACATCTGCAAAGCATATTCTGAGGTACTTGAAGGGTACAATTGATTATGGGCTCAAGTACGATGCGAATCAGAAGATTAACTTGGAAGGTTATGTTGATTCAGATTGGGCAGGAAGTGCCATCAACACGAAGAGTACTTCGGGATGTTGCTTCAGTATGGGATCAGGTGTGATCTTTTGGTTTAGCGGGAAGCAATCCTGTGTGGCACTGAGTACGGCTGAAGCAGAGTATGTCGCAGCTTGTTCAGCTAGTTGTGAGGCAGTATGGCTGCGGAAGCTACTATCTGATATATTTGATCTCCAGCTAGATGTACTTGTTTACATTGTGACAACCAGAGTTGCGTAAAGTTGTCAGAAAATCCATTGTTTCATGACAAGTCGAAGCATATCGAGATCAAGTATCACTATATCAGGGATATGGTGCAGAGAGGAGCATTGAAGCTCCTATATGTTGTGATGGAGGAACAGATAGCTGATGTATTGACGAAGCCATTGGGTAGGCTAAATTTTGAGTACTTCAGAGAGAGACTTGGTGTTCTCCAGATCGAGGCTTCCTCCCAGAGAAAGTGATGAGACCCATAGCCATTCTGACATGGTGAGAGGATTGGTTCCTTCCATGGTCAGATGTAAGGGCTGAGCCATTCTGTCATGGTGAGAGGATTGGTTCCTTCCATGTCAGATATGAGTGCTGAGATCCATAGCAATTCTGACGAGTAGGTCAGATATAAGGGCTGAGCCATTCTTTCATGGTGGTAGGGTTGCTCCCTTCCATGTTAGATATGAGTGCTAGCCATTCTGTCGAGAAGGACAGATGTAAGAGCAATTGCCATTCTAGGAATGGAGGCACCTGGTCAGTTACCAGGAACACTCAGTGTAAGAACTGAGTAGCCATTCTGATGTGATAGAGGGATGTGTTCCCACTTGGTCAGATGTAAGGGATGAACCATTTTTCTCATGGCTAAAGGATTAAGTTCCTTCCATGTCAGATGTGAGTGTTGGCCATTCCGATGAGCAGGTTGGATGTAAGGGAAACTGCCATTCTCTAGGAGAATGGAGGTGCCTGGTCAGTTACCAGGTAGCTCAGTCGAGGAGGACTGGGGGCCATTCTGATATGATTGTTGGGATGTGTTCCCCTCATGATAAGATATGAGTGCATGCCCTTCCATCATTGTGAGCAGGATGTGTTCCTGCCTAGATGGATGTAAGTGTTGAGCCTTGTCACAGATGATAGTAGGTGTGTCCTATCATCCTGGTGACTGTAAGTGCTATGCCATTTCACAGATGATAGTAGGTGTGTCGTATCATGCTGGTGACTGTAAGTGCAGTGCCTTTTCATAGATGGTAGTAGGTGTGTCCTACCATGCTGGTGATTGTAAGTGCAGAGCCTTTTCACATATGGTAGTAGGTGTGTCCTACCATGCTGGTGGATGTGAGCACTGTGCCTTTCCACAGATGATAGTAGGTGTGTCCTATCATGCTGGTGGTTGTAAGTGCTGAGCCATTTCACAGATGATAGTAGGTGTGTCCTATCATGCTGGTGAATGTGAGTGCTGGGCCTTTCTGATGGGATTGTAGTGTACTACATGATCAGATGTGAGTGTTGGGCATGCCTTTCTGACGAGAAGGTTAGATGTAAGTGCTGGGCGAAGACCTACATGAGGGTAGGCCTACAACCAGCATGAAAATGGGATGAATCTGTAGAACTTTCTATGACGAGAAGAATCATGAGATAGCACCAGTGTTGATACAGATCGAGTGATGATCCAGATCCAGTAATGATGATCCAGCAGTAATGATCCAGATCGAGTGATGATCCAGATCCAGTAATGATGATCCAGCAGTAATGATCCAGATCGAGTGATGATCCAGATCCATTCTATTGATGATGATCCAGATCGAGAGATGATCCAGATCTAGTGATGATGTTCGATGATGATCCAGATCGAGAGATGATCCAGATCCAATGATGACTTGAAGACGAAGATGACTTGAAGACGAGATGATCCAGTTGATACAGAGAAGAAGACCAGTGCTGAAAATTGTGTCGAAAGAATACCTTCCTAGTTAAGAGGGGGTGTTGATGTATATGTAACTTTGGAATGTATTCTTCTATGTATCTTATATATTGTAACCCGATGTTTATTTTGGGATGTCTCTATTATGTATTTGAGCCATGTGGTCATGCCCCGATGTTCCGATCGGGAGGATTAATAATGTAATCAAGTAATATCAATTCATTAGGTAAGTCCCCATAGTTTCGGGGCACTTGAGTTATTATACACTAATTAAGTTGTAGGCTCGAGTAGTAATTACTAGGTTGAGCCTATGTGTGAAAAGGCAATTCAAGTGAAAGGATGAATATAAATAGAGAGTGAGAGTCTCTCTATTTATCACTTGTGAAATAGATCACTTGCTCTCCCAAGTGTGGCGCACTACTGGAGAAGGAAATTTTGGGACTAGACAGAAGACAGAAGACTACTGGTGTTTTGGGAGATCTCTTACTGTTTTGGTGTTGATTCTATCTTAGAGGAAGTTGCGGGGTTTTCTCCTTTATGGTTTCCCCAAGGAAAACTCTTTGTGTCTCTTGTCTCTTGTGATGTGCTTGTGTTTTATTGCTGTGCTTGTTATTCTCTTAGTGAAGACATCCTAAGATCATAATGATAGCTTAAATGTGATGAAAAAACTAACAGGATGGAAGTGATTTATATAGGAGGAGAACTTAGAGGTGTTTCTTCTGTATGGGATCAGGTGTGATCTCTTGGTTTAGAAGGAACTAGTCTTGTGTGGTACTGAGTACATCCGAAGCAGAATATGTCGACACGTGGCTAGTTGTGTGGAAGTATGGATTAGGAAGCTACTGTCTGATTTGTTTAATCTCCAATTAGATGCGGCTTGGATCTTCTGTGACAACCAGAGTTGTGTAAAGTTGTCGGAGAAACCAGTGTTCCATAATAAGTCGAAGCACATTGACATCAAGTACCACTATATCAGGGATATGGTGTAGAGAGGAGAAACGAATCTCCAATATGTTGTGACAAACGAGCAAATGGCTGATGTGTTTGCCAAGCCATTAGTGAGAGAAAAGTTTGAATACTTCAAAGAGAATCTTGGTGTACTTCAGATCGAGGTTCGTCCCAAGTGGAGGTGATGGGTTTGGAAGACATAGATGCATGAGAGTCATTCTCACATGTTGGTAGTCGTGTCCTTCCATGGTGTAGATGTAAGGGCTATGGTAAATATTTGTGCATTTGGGTTGTGCTCCGAGTGACGATGAGATGATCTAAAGATGATGAGATGATTTTAGGGAACTTAGGTTTTGCAGAGGAATATAATTAGTCTTGGGATGCTCCTTTGGGTTTTGTAGAGGCATATAATCAGTACCAGGGGATTATTCAGGTTTTGCATAGGCATATAATTAGTCCTTGTATATTGTTCAGGTTTTGTAGAGGCATATAATCAGTCCTATGATGCTCCTTTAGGTTTTGAAGAGGCATATCACCAGTATGGGGAGATACTTTATATTTTGTATAGGCATATAATCAGTCCTTGGATTCTCCTTCAGGATTCAAAGAGGCATATAATTAGTCCTGGGAGATCCTTTAGGTTTTTTAGAGGAATATAATGAGACATAGGATTCTCTTTTAGGTTTTGCAGAGGTATATAATTAGTCCTTAGAGATCCTTCAGGTTTTCCAAAGGCATATAATCAGTCGTGGGATGCTCCAACAGGTTTTACAAAGGAATATAATCAGTCCCAAGATATCCTTAACATTTTGTAAGGAAATAAGTTTCAAGCTATACCTAGTTGGTGATTTGAAGACCTATGTGGAGGCTAGGCCTACATCCAACGTGAAAAAGGGCTGGCACTATAGCAACTTCTGATGACAAATAGTATGGTACAATGATCAAATTATAAGAAGATGATGGAAAAAGCTATGATGAAGACTCTATGACTCCGTGGTGATGACGATGCGATGAAGACCTGACCAAATTTGTTGGGTGTGTTGATGTATTTGTAACTTCAGAATATATTCTGATGTATATTATCATTGTATGTTGTTGTACCCCCATTAGGGATGTGTGTTACACTTTTACGTGATGTCTAAATTGTGTCTATACCTTGAGGTACAACCTTTGTTGTAAGTCGAGGAAATAGTCCCCAATGTAACATCATGTAATATGTACTTGTAGTCTCTCTAGAAGAAGTGGGCCCCATGTTATATGACATGTAGGTTAGAATTTTATATTTGGTTAGTGACTTGAAAGGGTGTAAATAGGGAGGCGATCTCCCTCATTTATACACACCTCATACATTCTAAAGTGCACATGAGAGAAAGAGAGAGTGAGAGAAGGAGAGATAGATAGTTGTTGAATACTTCTTATTATTTCTTTTGATCATCCTACTATTCTGAAGAAGTTTATGGGATTTTCCCCTTTATGGTTTCCTTGGTGAAAATATTTGTGTCTCATGTATATTTTATATCTTATGCATTTTTCTATACTTGTTATTCTTTTAGATAAATATCCTAGATAGTCTAATCAAATCTTAAGAAAAAATAATAGATCCAATATTATTGGAGGTTGCGATCTAGACAAGAAGATCGATTCTTGAATATGGTGCTACCAGAAGCACTACCATAAGAATTTGAATAGGTGAGAAATCTATTAACACCAGAACATTTATGGAAAACCTTTCATGAAGATGATTATGATGTATGGGAAGTCAAAGTAAGTAATTTGTTGAAATTACAAGATATATGGAATTTCATAGTTGAATAAGATCCTAGATATTCAAATTCATTTGAATATTTGATGGAGTTCCAAAAAGAAAGAAGGAAAGTTTTTTCCTTATGTCTCATACAAGACATTATAGACTATTCACTATATCATTATATTGTAGAAGCCAATACTCAAAAAAGAGCATGTAATATACTAAAACAATTATTTAGTGAAGAGTCAGTTGTAGAAGATGACGACTTTGCAAGTTATGAAAAGAACCAGGAATCCCATAGTGAAGTGGAAGACAGTCAAGAAGATTGTGTTTATGTGGCAACCAATTTTTATTTAGTGATGTTTGACATTGAAAACAAACCTATCAATCTAGTAGTAGTTAGTGATGTGAATGATAGTCTCTCCAAGAAAGAGATAGTTGATAGAAACATAGAAGTTGAAACAATTGTTGAGAAAGGGTGACACTTAGTTGATACCAGAAAGAAAGAAACAACAACAGACAGTGCACCCCAAAACAAAAAAACCAAAAGTTTGAGGGAGATCTATGAGGATACTCATGTTAGTGATGAGCATCTACAGTATGTTGTGTTTTGTTCTCAAGCCACATTTTTTGAAGAAGTAATGAAGGATTCACAGTGGGTACATGAAAATGAAGAAGTCGATGAAAATGATGAAGTAGATGCCATTGATGAGAAACACCAAGATGTGAATTCCCTCCAAGAAAATATGAAATATATTCATACTTTTCCTGAGAAATTTTTTTAGTGTGCAAGTAAAGATGACAACTAGAAAAATCGCGTTGAAGAAGAAGAAGAAGACTTGCACTATGTTCCAGAAGCCAAAGAAGAACAACTACTTACAATCAAGATCCAGGAGACAACAAAGAAGAAGTCCAAGTATAATTCAAGGAAAAAAGTGAAGCTAAAGTTTATTGACTTAAATTTAATCCTAGCTAAGACATATACCAGCAGGCCTATTTTTGCATTGATAGTGGTGAAGTATTGTACTAGTTTTGATTAAGGGGGTGTGTTAAGAATTGTAATCTCAATGGAACACTATCAATAGTGCATTCATTAGTTAGCTAGTTAAGTAGTTGAGTTGATCACATTACCTAGAATTAGTGACCCATAGTATTTGATGACCCATGGTTTTGTTGTTATGAAGTCTTATAAATACTGTTGCTTAATATTGAGAAGGAAATTCCATTTCCAAAGAAATGAATATGCCCTTTGGGTTTATGTCTCATACTTGCTTCTCTTGTTTTCTTTAACAATGCCACCATTTTTTGTTTCAAACATTAGAGGAATTTTGGGGTCTAAAATGGGGCTCCTAAGGAAAATAATAAAATAATAGTTAAAATAATAAAATAATATTGATTAATTTTAGAGGAAGAAAGAAAAAAACTACTTTTTGTGTTCGTATTTTCGACATATCTCCCTGTGTTTTTACTCAAATTTCGATCGTGAGAGCTCGTTGGATGTGGAATTTGATTCCGCATCCAACGAGTACCCACACTGCATACTTTTGATGGACCCTGCTACCCCAAAAACAAGAAATACCTGAAAAAATATGATGATGATGTCATCATCACATTTTTCAGGGATTTCTTGTTTTTGGGGTAGTGGGGTCCATCGAAAGTATGCATGGTGTGTACTCGTTGGATGCGGAATCAAATTCTGCATCCAACGAGCTCTCCCAATCGAAATTTGAGTAAAAACACAGTGAGATATGTCGAAAATACGAACAAAAAAGTAGTTTTTTTTAATGACAAATATGTCAATTCAACCATTATGGTTGACTTATTTTATTGAAATTCTATTGGTTCTTGAATTCCAACTCACAAAAAGTTATTTTGGCACTTTTTCTTGTAAGGCCCATTTTAGACCCCAAATTTCCTCTAATGAAACACTCGACCATATTGCTTGATGTCGATGACTGTAAGAGCAATAAAAAAATTAAGAAAAACATTATGGATGCATAGAAATTTAGGATTCAATTATTAGATGAAGATGATGATACTGCATGTTGTTATGCTTTCCGTAGACAAACTTATCAAGAAGGACTCCATGATAATGTGAGGGATAGGGTGAAATATATTTGACATTTAAAATCTCATGTGTTACCAAGTCAACAGGACATAATGTCTTGTCACATATCTAAACTAGTTTATGAAAATCATGTAAAACACATAACATAGGTCACTCAAGCATAAATGATTAGGAATTTTATAGAGAGTAATTTTTTTGTGAATATTTCCCTTAGCACATTTCTGAAGCTTAAGCCATGGTAGGTGAGGCCTATGACTATTTATGACACACGTTTTTTTTGGTACCATGTAGAATTCCAATTATATTATGATATATTCTAAGCTTTTGTATTCAATATTTGTCAAGTGACCCACCTCCTTCGAGTGTTCATGAATTTTAATCTAACATATCATGTGCACAAAAGGATGATCAATTATTTTATAAGAAAGAATGTGTAGGCGGTAGGAAATGTAAAGAATGTTATCACTTACCACATTTTGATGCTAAGTATCCCATTGGTAAAAATGATAATTGATTATCAAATCTCATTGCGAAGTGCAAGAGATATGAATATGTTAAAAACAATCTTGTTAGAGATTCAATGACAACATCAAAAAAGATTGAATTACTAGAAGATGGTGTTCAAGTGAGATATTTTACAAATAAATTTAGAGAAAATATATAGTTATATCAAACAATTTCATATAGCATGATGGAAAAACTCATAATTCAAAAAATCATGCAATGTATTTACAAAAGGAACAATATTATTAGTTGTTGATTTTGTTCAGAATTACACTTTCACTCCATAGAAGGAGATACAAATTCAATATTATCATTCATACCAGGTCTCTATACTTGTGCATATTGTGTAGAGGCATGCAGAACTTGGTGTCAATGTTTTTGATAGAAATGAAAATAATCATGAAGTAATTAGGGAGTATCATGTTGTAATATCCTGAATTTTGGACTTTGGGCATGAGCCCCATTAATTANACCTTTGTTGGGCATGGACCCTGAAGCACATGATTGATGGGATATTTTTGTTGAGCGAGAAGCTTTGAATCACATGAGTTTTGAGACATTTGTGTTGAGAGTGAAGCTCTGGAACATCAAATCCTTGGCCATTGTATCCCTAGGTGTATCGTACAAGTACACCTAGCATTAGTCTTGAGCGAGGAGCTCTGGAATTAAACTAAGTTTGTAACTCCGTATTTTTAGCGTTGAGTATGGGCTCATGTAAGTGCTAGGAGTTACTGAAAAGAATTAATCATTCCTGAGTGAAAATTACTTAAGTAAATATTGATCGCATCTGGATTATTTATAAGCAATTAAATGAAAATTCGAATTTATGTATTCTCATCAAGTGCTGAGGAACTGCCATGTTATCTGATGAATCCAACATGCAAGGTTGTTTAGAGATTTCTAGCCTAGTAGACCTAACCATCTACCTGATGACCCTAATGGTGTCATAAGTCTAGGGATCACAATATGTGATACCGTAAGAAAAATGTTAAAAAGTAATATATTATTATATTTATTATACAGGGTATGCATAAAGAGTAAACATAGTAATAATATTAATAATGTAAGGAGGAAGGAAGGATTTGTAATACCCTTCTTGTATACGGTTGAATATTTTGTATTTTTAATGTTAATTGTACTTGTTTTCTAGTGAGGAGCTCAAGGCCAACGCCCCACCAGCAAAGCTTGCTAAGTTCGGTGATTAATTCCCTAAACTGTAGGCTTAAGAGACTTAATACATGGATGCAACTTAACGAAAGGAAACTGAATCCACCTAGGGGAGGGGTGAAATATCAGGGAAGCCCTAGGGATCCAGTAATGATAACCGTTGTCATGATGGTTTCAATAACTTACAAAAGGGAAGCAAGTTAAAAAATCCTCACCTAGGACTTAAGGTCCTTAATAATAAGAGAACACGCACCTACTCCTTACATGCTTAAAGTGTTAGTGGTACCTACCATTTCAAAACTATGACACCCCATTAAGCCATTAATAATAAATAATTCATAAGTGATAGCGGAAAGGGGATATTAAAATAAAGGAATCTTCATGTATTTATATGTAAAGTTGAAGGAAACATGAATGCCTTAAACGCCAGAAGGCTATACATAATTATTATTTAAAAAAAAGGAACGAAAATCTCTATGGGGTATAATGAAAAGAAGAAAATCATGATAGGTGGGATACTTATACAAAGTGTTTTATTTCCTATATCAAATAGGAACTATAAACATTCAAGGAACCTTTTCACAGTTTAGTTAAATGAGATTTTAAGAGGAGTAATGCAATTTCAATAATGAAATTATGATGGTCAAAACCCTTAGGGTTTATTAAGAAAAATTACAAAATTCTTGATAAAGTTATCTTAAGTGTTAAATCCATAAATCATGATATTCTAGACTTAGGTGACCAACTTAAGTCTGCAACGGTTTTGAGAAATTAGTTGGTAATATATATATATATATATATATATATTGTATTATATTATCTTCTCACAAGATTTTAAAAAGGAAAAGGATGTTTTCGTGGGGCTGAGTGCTGAGATAAATGTCTCTTTATTACCGCATGGATTGGAGGAAAAGGGAATTGATGGAGCTTGGCAAAATTGATGGAGCTAGGTGTTTTGAAAAAGGCTCAACGTATTTTGATGGAGGAGGAATGTGTATTTGAGGGGGGATTCCTACGTATTGAGGGTGCATCTTTGAGTGTTTTTTCGAAAGAGAACGATCTCTGCATTTTCAGGGAAAGGTGGGCACTACATTTTTGGTAATCACACATATTTCAAGGAGGATCCCCAATGTCATTCATTGGGTGGGTTTTTTTTGTTGATTTGTTTGAAATGAAAGGAGAAGGATGACTGAGGAGGAGGAGAGCCAACCCAGAATCATATCTCACTTAGGATGATTTATAGAGGAAGATTTAGATATTAATATGGTAGGTGACCATCCATATGTATTTGGAATCATTAAATGGGTAAGAGAGTTCACCTATCTGCGTTTTGATCCACAAACTTGGTAGGAGCCCTATCAAGGATTGCGCTTGTATCTTTTGTCCACATATGATAACTGACAGATCCAGATGTTTTGTTTTCATAAAATACATGCAATTAATTAGAAAACTATATTTGAGCATTATACCTGATATCCTGGTGTGTGGGTAAATTCTTTGCCAACGATTTTTAATCGAAAGAACCCTTGATGCATGGTATTGATAGCCGTGATTTTCATTAGGGTATGGCACGCCCAAAATGAATATTATCTTTATGATGAGCACGATTTAGAGCTGACCTAAACTAAGGTCCACACTGAGTATGATTTTTATGAATATGACCTAGTTTTGCATTGCGTTGATGTGTTTTCTTGCTGAGGGTTGTGATTTTCTCGAAGTTCTAAAGGAGCTAGTTTTGCATTTATTTGATGTGATTTCTGGCTGAGGGTTGCAATTTTCCTGAAGTTCCAAAGGAGCTTGTTTCTCATTTCTTTGATGTGATTTCTGGCTGAGGGTTGGGATTTGCCGAATTTATAAAGGATCTAGATTTGCTTTTCTTTTATGTGTTTTCCAGCTGAGGGTTGCAATTTTCCCAAAGATATAACAGATCTAGATTTCATTACTCTTATTTACTTACAACTGAGGCTTTGCATTTTGTTTTGGGTAATGTATATGTAAACTAAATTTCATCTGATCCTTACAAACCTCCATGACTCGGCCGAATCAATGGTGGTAATAGCTTTAAAAATAAAAACCATATTTGTTGATCTTTGATTATCTTCATTTTCTTTTTGGATCTAAATTTATGACACTAAATTTTGAATATCATGTACCTGAATGTATCCCTATGTTTTTACCTATCTTTTTTTGATAGGTTAATAGGTCTAGATGCGATCCCAAAAGCAACTTGCTTAAGTTCCTTGCCGGTGGTTCCCATGCCTTATACATTTATATTTTGGATCTGGTAAACTCATGAATAGTTACTAGCGATTACAGAAAACCAATGGCTTTAATTTATAGTTGCTTATCTATGCTGCGATTTGTGTAAGATTGGTTAAAAAACTTATACCTTGAGTATAGTGTTTTAGATATCGACCAGATATATGATTAGTAATATCTCTTTGTGGGTGCTGATTGAGAGTCAGATCTGCATAGTTATTGTATTGTGATCTCTGATTTTTCCCTATGCTTGAATTAGAAGTAAATACGAGGGAATAAGTTCATGACCTTCGTTTGGTGGCATATATTTATGTGTTATTAGGGCTTCAATCCTTCCCATTTTTTTCTTCCTGCATTTGAAAAACAACCAGATATAAAATGTCTTCCTGTGTGGAAACGATAGAATGGATAGTGATAATGCTTGATTGGTATATTAGATGATTAAAAGATCACATTAGTTAATAAATTTCTTTCAATATGATGAGGAGAAGAATGGACTCTCTCTTTATAGAACTAATTCAGAAATGAGAGCATAATAGAACATGCCTATAGACCAGATTATTTAATGAAAATAATTATGCTAAAGTTTACATCTATATGTTTGAAAAATGAATGGTTTGAATGGGCTTCATTCCCTTTCGAAACAGACCTTGAATTCCTTGAACTCATTAAAAGTTGTGTTTCCATGTGATAAATGTTGATTTAAGAGATGTGGCATGATTACTAAAGATACCTTTGGTAATAGATGGATCTCATATTGATGATGTAAAGGTTCTCTCTGGTTATGTGAGTAACTGAGAGAAGGTGAAAAGGTTGACACATCATATTATGATGTAGGTTGTATACCTTTATATGTGGATTTATAAATAAAGAAGTTGGCTAACTTTTGGTGGACGTAACCCCAAGGTCGAGGTGAACCGCGTACATTGGTCTAGTTTTGGTGTGCCCTTGATGTGTATTATTTCATGTTCCTTGATGTGTATTATTTTATGTACCTTGATGTGCATTATTTTATGTGCCTTGATGTGTTTTTGATGATCTCCTGATTTTGAAAATGGTTGAGTAATTTCCTATGAATGTGTTAAATGCAAAAAGAAGATTGATTATACAATGATTAAGATGTATAATGTCGAATAAAAGATGAAGTTATTGCTTAAGGCCCCTCCCTAGTGTGTTAAGTAAAATAATATCAATTTTTAAGGAATGAAATGGTTGATTTTAATACGATGATTCAGAGACAACAAGCTTCCTCAAAATGACCAACACAGTTAGAATACTTATTTTTACAATGTGTGTAGTTTTAATATTATCGATTTTGACTGGGCATGCTTCATTGTAATTCCATGTAAAATATGACACTAACATGGTTGACTTGTTTAAGATATAGTAACAGTGAAATGGTAAATGTTTCCCCCATTTTCTCACAGTTTACTTGGAGATAGTTTGGAAACGTTACAAATGGTGTAAGAGCTAAAGTAACAATGCTCGAGCCTATTGGGGCTTAACATGAAGTTAGAAATGATGAAAATGGTTAAGACTAACCAATTGAATGTTTTTGTTTGTGGTTGCATGGAAATGATGGTAGAGGGAGATAAGTTACCCAAGTGGGCCTTCAAAGAGTAGAAGAGGTAACTAAAGGGGATCAAGAAAATAAATATCATGGAAAGGTATGCTATCACATTATCGACAGATTTAAAAACTAAAATGTGTGAGTAAGTATTGCGACTTGTCTTAAAGGTTATGTTTATGCTTACACCCTCCAAATGGGAGGTTGGACTATAAAGTTTTACTCCTCATACCTTAGGGAAGAATTATATTCATCAATATGATTTACTATGCTTACCATGCTTTATGAACAGTATTTGATGTTGAAAAATATTTACAAAAAATTCTAAGTATTGGGCAACGAAGGAATCGTCATTGCGTAAGGAAAAATTCAAAGACACCACTGAAAGAAGGTTGTAGGCATGAGAATATTAGGATTATCATAATATTGATTAAGAACTAAGAGTTCATTTAGATGTGAAGTAAAATTTCTTACACAGAATATATTTTAAAGTGAAATTAAAAGCTGACTTTAGGCTAAACCTAGATGCTAAACTGTTCCGTGTAGGAGTAAAGGGGGAAACTTAAAAAAAACAATACTTCTTAGGGTATTGGTGTATTCCATGTAACATGTGATAACACAAATGTAGTATCTACTACTGAAGTTAGGTGATTGGGAAAAATATGCATGATTTTACGATTATGTTCTCATGTTAAAAGGTGAGTTGGGTTATATAATTGACACCTTAGAAATGATTCGTAAGGAAGTAACGACATCTATTTATATAGAGTCATGATACATTCCCTCATGTTTGTCACAAGGGTGTTGTGCCACCATTGGAATTCATGCCAAAAGAGTGGGTTGTTTAGAGGGTATAGTATTCTAAACCCGTGGTTTCCTTTGATAAACATAATTCATTATTGTTTTCTTAGAAAGTTGTTAACACATAAATAATTGTAGCTTGCGTCACCTTGATAAAAGGGGATCTTACGCAAAGAACAAGATTTCCATTGACAAGTAGACTGTTCCTCTAAAAAAAACACTAATAGGAAAATAAGGCTATTCAATCATTTGAGATTTCTACGTCCCTAGCTTACCACTCATTAAAATTGCAAAGTTAGAATGGTCCTCCACTTGTAACTATCCAAAGACACATCAGTAATGATGTTTTAATTTCTATTAGTATTTGAGAATGATAAGGAATGAATGTCGCATAAGGTTATATACTAACATTGTAGGGTTATGCCAGGAACACTATCAATCGAAATTGACTATAGTAAAAGTATTCACTGGCTCAAATAATAAAGTTAAGAATGAGTGATGTTTTACTTCTTTAACTTATTATAAATTGTCGGATTTCGATGTTTTTATGAACCAAGGATTGATTGTGGATTATGTTATTTATGCACTGACATTGCAGGGTTTTTTACCGGGTATACGATTGTTGTCACAATCAACGTACATTATGGAATATAAATTCACTTGCATAAACAAGTTGTGCTCAATTGCTCGAAAATGAGTAAGGATTTATTTTTCGATGGTTTACAGGATTGTATCAATCATGAATTATGGTAGAGTTACAAATCACTAGAACTTATGAAAGGTTGATGATTAAATTGGTGAAATTATTGTTTATCGATTGATGTTAATTATATTTCAACTAACCATGAAGCCGATTCATGAATCAGGACAATGATAGTGAAGTCATGCTAAGCACCAAAGAGTGTCTATTATGAATAGTCAAAGGTTGAAATACGAACAAGGAAATTTTATGCTGTAGGAGCACAATGGTGTTAGGAAAATGATTTCCGTGTGATCACATTGGTGTTAGGCATATATGCTGCAGGAGCACAATGGTGTTAGGAAAATAATTGTCATTTGAGCACCTTGGTGTTAGCCATATGGTGTGGAAAGAAAATTCATGATCTAACTCTACCTTTCTTTTATGGACTCCAGCAAGGCTGGGTCGAAAAGTGATTTCTGGACTCAAGAGTGGAGGCTTGAGGGGAGTGACGAAAGAGTATGATATCAATATCAAGACCTAGGAAAATTCGGACATCTGGAAGACAGGACGTTGTTTGATGTCATTGAGGAGAAAATTTTTGACTAGTGGGAAAAAGGGAGAGTAATCTCAGAAATAGTTGGAAGTCCACACAGGAATTGGTAAAAAGAACTCAAGGGAGAGTTTGAAAAACAACGAATGAAAAATGTGCTAACGAATTTTCCAAGTAACTAGATTGTAACATGTCTTAATGTGTAAATATGAAGAAATACCTGAGCAAGAAAAATTCCCTCGAAGGGAGGGATGAATGAGGAATTTTAAAGTTTGGATTGAAAATTATAATCAAAGAAATGTTTTTCCTCAAGTTGAATACCAGTTAAGTATCCAAATGTTGAATATCAAAGACATCAACCCAAAAGATGAGTAAGTATTAATTACCAATGAATCAATTACACTATTATGTATTATGATACAATTAAAGACTAGAAGATGTTTCATAATTTGCAATTATGATTATGAAAAAGGATCCGTTGTTTATGCTTTATGTTGAATTGTAGACATTTGACATGTGTGACTGAAGAAATTTCGGGTAGAGTTGATCTTGTTACAGGAAACTATACGTCATGACAAAAGGCGACTTGTGAAAAATTAGGAAAGATCAAAGGAGATTAGGACAGAAAAGATGAAGCATGAAAATGTGACTTAGGAGAGGAAGAAAATTGTTGAGAGATGAGAACACCAAGGAAGGTGCTATTTTTAAGGGGGAAAGAATGTAATACCCCTCTTGTATATGCTTGAATGTTTTGTATTTTTTATGCTAATTGTACTTGTTTTCTGGTGAGGAGATCAAGGGCAAGGCCCCACCAGCAAAGCATGTCAAGTTAGGTGATTAATTCCCTAAGCTGTAGGCTTAGGATACTTAATACATGGATGCAACTTAACAACATGAAACTAAATCCACCTAGGGGAGGAGTGAAATATGAGGGAATCCCTAGGGATCTAGTAATGATAACCATTGTCATGATGGTTTTGATAACTTACAAAAGGGAAGCAAGTTAAAAAATCCTCTCCTAGGACTTAAGGTCCTTAATGGTAAGAGAACGCACACCTACTCCTTACATGCTTAATGTGTTAGTGGTACCTACCATTTCAAAACTACGACTCCCCATTACCCCATTAATAATAAATAATTCATAAGCAATAGTGGAAAGGGGATATTAAAATAAAGGAATCTTCATGTATATATATGTAAAGTTGAAGGAAACACGGATTCTTTAAACACCACTAGGTTATACATAAGTATTCTTAAAACAAAAGGAACGAAAATCTCGATGGGGTATAATGAAAAGAAGAAAATCATGATAGCTGGGATACTTGTGCAAAGTGTTTTATTTCCTATACCAAACAGGAACTATAAACATTCAAGGAACCTTTTCATGGTTTAGTTAAACGATATTTTAAGAGGAGTAATGCAATTTCAATAATGAAATTATGATGGTCGAAACCCTCATGAATTATTAAGAAAAATTAGAAAATTC
>LPNX010577049.1:304391-382848 GCA_001517045.1 Pseudotsuga menziesii | reverse complement strand
TATATTTTATTATCTTCTCACAAGATTTTTAAAAGGAAAATGATGTTTTTGTGGGTATGGGTGTTGAGATCAATGTCTCTTTATAACCGCACGCATTGGAAGAAAAGGGAATTGATGGAGCTCAATAAAACTGATGGAACTCAACGAAATTGATGGAGCTCAGCAAAATTGACGGAGCTCGGAATATTTTGATCGAGGAGGAATTTTTATTTGAGGGGGGGTTCCTTTGTATTGATGGGGGATCTCTGAGTGTTTTTTTCAAAAGAGAATGATCTTTGCGTTTTCAAGGAAAGGTGGACACTACATTTTTTGTAATCTCACATAGCTCAAGGATGATCCCCGATGGGATACGTTGCGTCGGTATTTTGTGTTGATTTGTTTGAAATGAAAGGAGAAGGGTGACCGGGGAGGAGGAGAGCCAAACCAGAATCATATCTCATTCAGGATAATTTATAGAGGAATATTCAGATCTTAATCTGGTAAGTGACCATCCATCTGTATTTGGAATCATTAAATGGATAACAGAGTTCACCTATCTGCGTTTTGATCCACGAAATTGGTAGGATCCCTATCCATGCTTGTGCTTGTATCTTTTGTCCACATATGATAACTGATAGATCTATATGTTTTTTTTTTCCAAAACTACATGCAATTAATTAGAAAAATAAATTTGAGCATTATACCTGAGATCCTGGTCTGTGTGTAAATTATTTGCCAGTGCTTTTTAATCGAAAGGACCCTTGATGCATGGTATTGATAGCCATGATTTTGATTAGGGTATGGCGTGCCAAAAATGAATATGATCTTTATGATGAACACGATTTAGAAATGACCTAAACTAAAGTCCATGCTGAATACAATTTTTATGAATACGACCTAGTTTTGCATTGCTTTGATGTGTTTTTTGGCTGAGGGTTGCGATTTTCCCAAATTTCTAAAGGAGCTAGTTTTGCATTGCTTTGATGTGATTTCTGGCTGAGGGTTGCAATTTTCCCAAAGTTCTAAAAGATCTAGTTTTGAATTGCTTTGATGTGATTTCTAGTTGAGGGTTGTGATTTGACGAAGTTATAAAGGATCTAGATTTGCTTTGCTTTTATGTGTTTTCCAGCTGAGGGTTGCGATTTTCCAAAAGATCTAAACGATCTGGATTTCATTTCTCTTATGTACTTATATTTGAGGTTTTATGTTTTGTTTTGGGTAATGTATAAGTAAACCCGATGTCGTCTAATCCTTACAAACCTCCACGAATCGGCTGAATCGATGTCGGTAATAGCTTTAAAAATAAAAACAAGATTTGTTGATCTCCGACTATCTTCATTTTCTGTTTGGATCTTAATTTACGGATGAATTTTGAATATCATGTACCCGAATGTATCCCTATTTTTTTACCTATATTTTGTGATATGTTAATAGATCTAGATGCGATCCCAAAAGCATCTTGCTTAAGTTACAAGCCAGTGGTTCCCATGCCTTATACATTTATATTTTGGATTTGGTAAACTCATGAATCATTACCAGGGATTACGAAAAACTGATGGCTTTAATTTCTAGCTTCTTATCTATGATGTGATTTGTGTAAGATTTGGTAAAAAAACTTATACCTTGAGTAGAGTGTTTTAGATATCGACCAGAGATATGATTAGTAATCTCTCTTTGCATGTGCTGATTGATAGTCAAATCTGCACAGTTCTTGTATCATGATCTCTGATTTTTCCCTGTGCTTGAATTATAAGTAAATCCGAGGGAATAAGGTCACAACCTTCATTAAGTGGCATCTATTTATGTGTGATTACGGTTTTGAGCCTTCCCATTTTTTCTTCCTATGTTTGAATAACAACCAGATATAAAATGTTTACCTGTGTGGAAACGATAGAATGGATAGTGATAATGCTTGATTGGTATATTAGATGATTAACATATCACATTAGTTATCAAATTTCTTTCATTATGATGAGGAGAAGAACAAACTCTCTCTTTATAGAACTAATTCAAAAATGAGAGCATAATAGAACATGCCTATAGACTAGATTATTTAATGAAAATAATTATGCTGAAGCTTACATCTATAAGTTTGAAAAATAAATGGTTTGAGTGGACTTCATTCCCTTTCCAAATACAACTTGAATTCCTTGAAATCATTAAAAGTTTTGTTTCCATGTGATATATGATGATTTAAGAGATGTGGCATGATTAGTAAAGATACCTTTAGTAAAATATGGATTTCAGATTGATGATGTAAAGGTTCTCTTTGGTTATCTAAGTAACTGAGAGAAAGCGAAAAGTATGACACATCATATTATGATGTAGGTTGTATACCTTCATATGTGGATTAATAAATAAAGAAGTTGGCAAAATTTTGGTAGACGTAAGCCCAAGGTTGGGGTGAACCACGTACATTGGTCTGGTTTTTGTGTGCCCTTGATGTGTGTTATTTCATGTTCCTTGATGTGTATTATTTTATGTACCTTGATGTGCATTATTTTATGTGCCTTGATGTGTTTTTGATGATCTCCTTATTTTGAAAATGGTTGAGTGATTTCGTATGAATTTGTTAAATCCAAAAAGAAGATTGATTATACAATGATTAAGATGTATAATGTAGAATAAAAGCTGAAGTTATTACTTAAGGCCCCTCCCTAGTGTGTTAAGTAAAGTAATATCATTTTGTAAGGAATGCAATGGCTGATTTTAATACGTTGATTCAGAGACAACAAGCTTCCTCAAAACGACCAACACAGCTATAATAATGATTTTTACAATGTGTGTATGTAATGTCCCCAAAAATTGAATTTCTTTTTATAGGCTAGTAGAAAACTACCCAAAGAGGATCATTATTACTCCTTCAGAATTACATGTGCTACTTAACTTTCGATATCTTCAGAAACTACTCATACTGTCTTGTTAATCTCTTATCCATTCAGTGATTATTAGTTCATTTACTTCTTATGTTTTAATTCTGTTATTTAAACTATTTGTACATCTTATTTATTACTGTCGGTGAGTTAGTGAATTGTATAGTTCATTGATTTACTTCTGCACATGTGTACTCTGTTTGTTAAGTATAACTAACTTAACTTTGTTGATGCGAATAAAGTGGTGGAGTGGCGGGACTAGTTCTCCCATGACGATCGAGAGGTAAAGTGTTACTTGGTTACACAGGCTTACTTAGTTCAATCGAACTAAGGCACCTCTCTCTTTTACTTACGCAGTTCATTACTAGTGATGGGATCAAATGTATAGTGTGTTGACAGCCTTGGTCATCAATAACATGCTGCTAGTTATTACATTGCCTATTGACTTGGTTTTTTTCAAAACCTAGAAAGTGTCATTAACGTCAATTTAGCCATTACGACTAAATTTCCTGTACATTAATTTTTTTCACTATGGTCTTACTTTCATCATTTTTAGATGTTATTAATATATTTTCATGCTATGTATATTTTAGCTATATATTCTTTTTAACATTTCCTATGTTCTTTTATTGGTAGGTTATTAATGGTTTTAGAGCAGAGCTTTGGATTTGATAATCCGAGACATTTGTATGGAATAATTTCTATGCCATGGTGCTTAAGCCTAAACACCTTAATACTATGGTATTAAACCCTAAGTTCTAAATCTATGTACTAAACCTTATCTACAATCTTAAGCAGGGGTATTAAACTTTTGAGCTAACACAACTTATGACTATGTATTATGACAATACTAGCATAGTGTAAGCTTTGTATTAAGTTAACGTTGTTATCTAAAATTTCGGGTAACATAATATATGGTATGAACCATATATTACAGGGTTTAAGTGATGGTATGAAGGGTGGTGATATTTGATACATTGTAACAAATCGTGACTATGGGAGTGGGTTTGTTGAAACGTTAATGGACTCCATCTTGGTGCATTTAATGCTCTTCATGAATCATGATAGCCTTCCCTTAGGCTTGGCTCACGATAACTATGTAATGTATTTTTCATTTGGGGGTTTTGTTGTTTTGCTCTGCGCAGAGGTATGGCTATAGAGGTGACCTCCTGCTTGTGAAGGTAAGCCCGTGTGAACTCTTAAGCCTACACATTATTTGGTTTACAGTTTGGAAGTAATGGCATACTCATCATCCCTATTTGGTTGTTTCTTTTAGGTACCGAAAGAGATGGAGGGTAGCGTGGCTACAACACAGTTGGATCCTAGTGTTGTATTCATGGCCACGGTAAGCCTTCTCATCAGGCTAATGCTTGTCACCCTTCAATCCTGTGGTATTGCAATGTTTCGACTGGTTGTTTGGTTAAGGTTTGATGTTGTAGAAAAAATGATTTTTTTCCTTCGGGCTTGAAAACATACTTGGTTATTTTTTAATGTTAAGGAATTATGCCATGAATTGATACTTAGGCCATTCGACTCTGTGTAGTGTCTATTTTGATTATGTAATTCATTAATGTTTTGGTTGTTGGGATTTTAAGGCCATGGGCTGCACCATTACAAGCAATGGTTCCATAGCCCATTGGCACCCTATGTAGAACCTTCTTCTCGACCTTCAATGGCGACTGTGTAAAGAACTTGGAATCTGGATTAAAATGTTTAACAGCTAAGGCCATGCTATATCTAGAGTCTTATGACCTCTCTGCTATCGTAGGCATTTTAATTTATATGGAAAGGTGTGAGTCGTGGCCTGTGACTGGGTATATGACCTTCGTCGATTTTGGCAAGGGAAATTTCAAACTTTGAAATCTTTTATAAGAATTAATAGAAATGGTAATTAGGAATTTACTTTATCAACTTTGTTATGTGTTTTGATTATGGTGATGATTTATGTTATGGTTCTTATTGTGGATTTTAATTTTGTTTAAGAAAAGAAGTTGTAACCTATGAGGGTTGATACCACAATCCCTGTTAATTAAATATGACCTCTATTTATTAATACAGAGTTGTATGAAATGTTACTTGATGAAAATTTTAGATGGATTTATGTTATGGTGTTGAATTACGTAACTTGGTTTATGGGTATGTAAATATGGATATTATATGGATTTTTAAAGATATAATGCATGTGCTTTATGGTATTTTAATGTAGATGTCAAGACTATATATTTTATGACAGAGTCTTGATAAGGACCATATGAATGGTCATGATATCCTTCTCTTTAAATTTAATGTGGTTTTCATTTATGTGGAGTATTTTTAATGTAATTTGTTGTATGATTACAGACCTTGAAAGATCTTAGATGGATTATTTAATTTTGGAAATGAATGCATAGATAGTTTTTATAGAGATTTATAACTAATAGTTTATTTATATGTATATATAGTTATCTTTATAAAAGAATAGCTCTGGTTGTTAGTAATATTCTAGGGAATCTATATAGTATTTTTATTTCTTTAAACTTACTCCTATGGTTAAATCTACTATAATCTGAAACACATGTCTCTACTGACAAATGTAATATGTCAGTAGAGATATAAGTAATAGGTGAACAATTAAATAGAAGATCTAGATTTACCTAGTCTACAGTATAAATTTCTGAATATGAAATGAATACAGAACACACATTTTAAAGATGGGAATCCTAGCTATATACATCCTATGATAATATTTCCAATCTTAGGAATATTGAAGAGAAATAAAGACCCTAGAAAAATCTAGATAGAACACCAATTACATAGGGTTAGTAAAATATATATAAGCTTTTACATAAAGTAGCCTACATTTACCCTAGAAATGAACTTTGACATACTAAGAATTCGTACCTATGATTTATCTTCCTGAAGCTCCTTTAATGGCTGAACTTGTACACTTTTCAAATAACCAACATTATCAATATAAGATAGATCTGACCTCTAATTTTGAGGACCAAATCACTTGGGAACTACCACGTTCCTCCTAACCATGACCCGAAACCGTTCCTGGATCTAATCCGGATCCCCCCGAGCTAGAATCCAAGATGCAAGTAGCTTAGAGCTCCTAAGGTAGGGTTTCCTAACTCATATTCAGTTCTCCAATAGTCCTCTTTTCCTTGCACAAGAAAATTCTCCAAGAAAACACTTGAGAGCAAAAACAGGCAGAATAATAATTCTCTAAGAGAAAAATCAGAACTCCTAGCCTTTGCTTAGCCTGAGTCTTTATAGGAATAATTTTCAGTCAAAGGGGCAGTTAAATCAAGAAATCCTTGATTTCTTGATTTAACCCTTTTTAACTTACTGGGGTAATTTTCAATTCTTAACCTAGGAACTTTTAACTAGTTCCTAGTTAGTCTTTCAAAGTTATTTCACTATTTATTAAATAATAAATAATAATTAGTGGAGCTTCTCTTCTTTCTTTATTCAATTATATAATTAATAATAATTAATTTTTTATACATACTATGTATAAAATACGTAGTATTAAAATACTTGTTAACATTTGTCTTCGGGCATCATGTATCATGATCCCTAGACTTAACGACAATTCCTTACGAAGGTCAAGTAGATAGATGGCTTAGGTCTACTAAGCTAGGCAACTATAAACATCCTTGCATGTTGGATTTCCCTCATATAACGTGGTATCTCTTCAGTACTTTGATGAGAATACAGAAATTTGAAATATCATTTAATCACTTATAAATAAGTATGATGATGATCAATATTTTTCTCGAGTCGTTTTCTCTCGAAAGTTATTAGATTATTTTCAGTAACCCCTAGCAGTTACCAGATCCCATACTCAATGCTTATAGCAGGGATTTACAAAGATAGTGCAATTCCATAGCGTTCGCTCAACACTAAATCCTAGGATGTACTTGTACGATACACCTAGCGATACAATGGCCAAAGATCCGATGGTCCAGAGCTTATCCTCAACATCAACATGGAATGCTTCAGAGCTTAAGCCAAACATTTCCAATTATACTTTCATGCGTTCAAGAGATTTATGCTCAACACAAATGTAAGTACTCATGTGCTCCAGAGCCTCTCGCTCAGCACAAAACATCTCATCGATCATGTGCTTCATGGTCCACACTCAACACAAACATTTCATCAATCATGGGATTCACAATCCACGCCAAACACAAACATTTCATCAATCATGTGATTCAGGGTCCATGCCCAACACAAAAAATATATATACATATATAGCATCAACAATTGGCTTATGCCCAATATACAAAACAAATCATCATGTTTATATGCAGTGGGGTCTTTGACTGAATATAAAATAAAGCATGAATATAATCATCATGATTAATAGGCCTATGCCTAAAAATGGTAGGTCCAATATTCAGGACATTACATCCTTCCCCTCTTAGTACAACATCGTCCGTGGTGTTCTAGGGACTCTGAATGATATCATGAAACAAGGTAGGGTAAGCCTTACTCATAGTGGCCTCATTCTCCGAGGTAGCTTCATCTACCTCAAAGCGCTTCCACCGCACTTTCAATTGGACTACAGTGCACTTCCAAAGCTGCACTTCTCTCTTGTCCAATATATGCAAAGGCTCAGGGGAAAATTCCTCCTCAGGTTCCACCTGTAATAAGGACCAATCAATGACATGCTCAGTGTCATAAACATATTTATTTAATAAATATGCATGGAAAACATTATGAACTCTTATGTGCACAAGTAATGCTAATTCATAAGCCACTAGTCCTTTCTTAGCCAAAATTTTAAAAGGTCCACAAAACCTAGTTGCTAACTTACCACACCTACCTAAGCTCAACGAGATCTGTTTTTATTTCAATTTCAAGTAGACATGCTCACCTACTTGACAGTATTTATATTTTATTTTCTTATTTGCATAATTTTTTTGACGGTCTTTTTCCTCTTTAAGGTTTCCCTGGACCTTGGTAACTAACTGTTCCATGTCTAATAACAGGTTAGGACCTAACATGATCTGATCCACCGGACTGTCCTAAGTAATTAGGGTCCTACACTTCCATCCATAGAGTAAATTGAAAGGACTCATATTGGTGGAAGCATGTGTGGAAATTGAACCCAAGTGATAAAACAATTGCACTCACAAAATTGCTAATCGAACCTGGAAATTTACACACAAAGGAGACTGAAATTGGAGCATAACACTAATCTGTATTGAATAAGTATACAATAGGAAACCTTATGAAGTCATAGGATTCTACAATATATAATTACATGAGATATTTTAATGCATAAGGATGACATTTGAAATAGTCAAAAGCAGGCTTACTAAATCTAGTAAAATCCCCGATAGGTACATAAAGCAGTTTCCAAATCTACCCAGGAGCTCACGAATTGGTAAATTCAAGTAGAAAAGATAATAGGTGATGGAAAGACAACTCATACATTCTTTTATTAGGATAAAATAATGGAAGATGATGAGGGAAAAAAACAAGTCAACTACACCTAGTCTTACTTTCCCTTTTGCCATAAATCTCAGTAAAGCAGGCAACAAAGCAGAAAAAGAAGATATGCACTAGGGAGGATTTGGAATAAAGTAGAACTGCTAAATATGGTTTCCAAGAGGTTTCTCAAGTGTTCCATGACTCATTTTTAGCAATTTTGACTTCTAGGACATGTGTAAAATAACTTGCATAGACTCGAATATTGGAAACTAGGCAAATAAGACAAAAATGGATTAATTAATGTCTAAGGTAGCTAAATATGTGTTTATTATTCTAACACCCCCACTTAAGCCTAACTTATGATTAAATATCAGAAAATTATAGGGCCTAGCAACAAGGCTTAGTAACCCTTTACATACTGCATGTCCATTTAACCAAGGAAAGAGGCAAAAACCCAGTGGGAAAAATCCTCCCTTAAACATGGACAGTAAAACAAAATTTTAAAATATTGTCATAAATCATGCTTCATAGCATGATAAGAAATCCTCAACAGTGATTTGAGATTGCTGAATGTCTTCTTATAAAAACCTTTGGTGAAGATGTCTGCTACTTGTTCTGAACATGCACAGAAGAGTAGGTGAATGGTGCCATCATGCACAAGCTATCTAATGTAGTGCATATGGATCCCAATATGTTTTGTTCTCTATCTATGAATTGGATCATTGTAGATTCAAATGGTGCTCTGATTATCACAATATATAATAGTTGAGAACTCTGATTCAAAGCCACACTCACCAAGTAACCCCTACAACCATAAACATTGAGTTGCTGCATTTACAACACCTCTATACTCTACTTCTGTATATGAGAGTGCTATGACACTTTGTTTCTTGCTTGACCAGATAATTGGTCCTTCAAAAAACATGAATACATATCTTGATGTTGAATTTCAATCTGTGTTGTCACCTGCCCAATCACTATCAGTAAACCCAATCAAATCAAGATCATATTTACCTTTGTAGAAGATCCCATGAGTTCTTGTTCCCTGAATAAAGTTAAGGATCCTTTTGGCTGCTCTCTAATGGATATCATGAGGATGATACATGTATCTTGAAGCCACACTTACTGCATAAGAAATATCAGGTCGAGTGTGTGTAAGGCACAGCAAACACCCAATCAATTTACTATACAGTGTATTACTCACCATAGGAAAATAACCTGCTTCTTCAAGCTTAACTCCTGAAAGGAAGGGAGTCTTGCTTGGCTTGCAATATTTCATGTTGAAATTGTTCAGCAAATCCAAAGAATACTTGTACTGATGTAATTTTATTCCATGTTGGGATTGAGCAATTTTGAGACCCAAAAATTGGCTCAACAACCCCAAATCAGTCATAGAAAATGCATGGTTCATTGCATCCTTCAAGGAGGCAATTTCTTTCTTTGAACTTCCTGTAATTAGAAGGTCATCCAAATTCAAGACAATAATCATAAAATAACCATGAATCAACTTTAAGTAAACATTAATATCATACTTGCATCGAACAAAAATCAATGACATCAGAAAGCCATCAATCTTGGCATACCAAGCCCATATAATGATTTATTTAGCCTGCACACAAAATATGGATTAGTAAAAAACCCTTGATTCTTTTGCATGTAAATCTCTTCATTAGTATCTCCATTTAGGAAAGCACACTTTACATCCATGTGATGTACCTCCCACTGGTTCGAAGCTGCAATGGCTAATGCTAGCCTGATGGAGTCCATCTTTGCCACTGGTGCAAAGGTCTCATTGTAGTCAATACCATGTACCTATGAGTAGCCCTTGGATACCAATATTGCCTTATATTTCAAAGGTGAACCATCAGCAGCAAACTTAGTTTTGAAAACCCACTTACATTGAACTAGCTTCCTCCCTAAGGGAAGATCAACCAACTCCCAAGTGTTGTTCTTCTGGAGTGAGTTGAATTCTTCTTTCATGGCTTCTTGCCATCTTGGATCATGTGCTGCATCTTCATATTTCTTTGGCTTTAATTCAACCATCATATATCATTTCTCTATAAGCAAAGGGTCTTGCATACACAGGGCACTCTCAAACTGAGATCTAGTCCTCCTAGGATCACTAGGATTTCGAGCTAGTTCCCTAGCTGCATGAATGGTATTTTCTGCCCATTTTGGTCTTGTAGGACTATTAGTATCTACAATTAAATCATAATTATCATACATATCATAATCATCAAACTCATTTGTCTCTTCACTTACATTCAATGGTTTTGGTGGTGAAGAAGACTCTCCAACTTCAACTGTTGCTAAAGGCTCTTCTTGGAACTGAACAATCCATTCAATGAAGGATTATTTTGTGTTCAACTTGATCAGATTGTACCCTTTTGAATATTTAGAATACCCAACAAATAGACACTCTTGGATTTGGAGCTACAAAGCCTTCCTCTTTTCTATTGGAATTCTAGCCCAAGCCCTTCAGCCAAAAATCCTGAAATGGCTCACATCTGTCTTGTGCCCACACCATGCTTTGAAAGGAGTCATACCATCAAGATATTTATGAGGCACCATATTCTAAATATAGGATGCACAGTTTATAGCGTTGACCAAAACATTTGGTGGCAAAGTCTTAGCCTCCAACATACAGGTTGCCATCTCTTTCAATGATCTCTTCTTTCTCTCAACAACACCATTTTTATATGGTGTGTAAGGGATTGAATGTTGCATATGAATACCTACATATTCACAATATTAAATGAACTCAAAATTGACATACTCACCACCATTTTCATATCTGAGGATCTTGAGCTTCCTCCCAGACTGGTTTTCAACCAAAGCCTTAAAGACTTTGAAGAGGTCAAAAACTTCAGACTTATGCTTCAGGAAGTAAACCCAATAATACCTGGAACAGTAATCTATGAAGGTTAATGCATATTTGGATTGACTCATTAACATATGAGGAAACAGACCAACAACATCACTGTAGATCAACCCAAGAGGTGCAGAGGTTCTCTCATGACTAGATTTCTCAAATTTATGCTCTGGGTGTTTTCCTAGGACACAACCTTGACAGACTCCCTTGGAAAACTTAATCTTTGGTATCCCTATGACCATTTTATTTTCACTTATATCAGAAAGATACTTATAGTTAAGATGGCCAAATATTTCATGCCAAAGCTTGCTTACCTCATTAGCATGAAACAGAAGACCGGAGGAGTTTGAGTAGGGTAGAAAATGTGAAAACCAGTATACCTTCGAAGTGTGATCTACAACTCCTTTTGTAATGAATTTACCACTTGAGATCTCCATGATCTCAACATCACCAGGGTAGAATATGACCATCTTTGGAGACCCTGTGTGGGTCATCTGGTACACTGACAAGAGGTTAGAGGCAAGACCTGGAACATGAACTTACCATGGTCAAGATCAGTCCTTCCTTTTTCGAAATTGTCAGTGAGAGAGTAATCTCCCATCACTATTGGTGGACCTTTTGACATTTCAAGAGAAGAGAAGGCCTCCTTGGTCGAAACCATATGTCTTGAATCTCTAGAATCTATGATGAATCTAGGTGAGCTTGATGTGAGAGAAACCAATGCATGAACTCTCTCTCTATCCTCTGAAATTGATCCTCCTTCCCTCTTCTTTGAGTAATCAGGAAGGGAGATGTTATTATTCTCCAGGAGCTGGGTCAGCATGTCAATTTTCTTCTTCATGTAGGAGCTTTCAGGATGATAGCCCTTATTACAGTATGCGCACTTGCTCATTTCTCCTTTGTTCTCCTTCTTCTGGGAGTTCTTCTTGGAGCCTTGGGGCTCCTCTTGAGACTTGTTATTGTCTCTCTTTTTCTCAGGTGGATTCTTAGCTTTCTTCTTACCTTTTGAATCCACCCTCGAATCTATAGCAACCAAAGCTTGGTCTTTGGAATTTTTGATGGTGCCCATCATCCCCAATTTATCATGTTCTTGTGTGAGGGATTCGATGAACTCTACAAGATTAGGCATCTTCTAGGATCAAGCTGTCAACTTGGTGGCATGGAAGGTCAAAAAAACACTAAATAGTCAGGGACAAGCTTAAAGAGTATGGCCAAAACTAGTTGCTCCTCCTTGTTTTCAATTGCACACTGTTTTAGCTACAAAACAAGGGCTTTAAACTTGGAAAAGTAGAGTTGTAGGGATTCGAAGCTGCTGGGACTCAAAGAGACCAATTCATTCTCGATTTGATGCCCTCTCATCTCATCTGTCTTAAAAAAAAGATTTGCAATATTCTCCCACACTTCATTAGGTGATGTTAATCCATCAAGATGGAAAAGGAGGTCTCTGGATATGTTCAGACACAAGAAACCGTAGGCCTCATCCCTCCTATTGTGCCATTGAATCTTCTCTGCAGCTGCATTGGGCTCTACCTTAGTTTCCATAGTCACCCTAGAGAGACCTTTCACTCTCAACAGTATCTCCATCTTTTCTTTCGATTGAAAGAAATTAAATGGAGTCAAGATGATCTTCTGAGATTGATCCATAGCTCTGAATTGTGCCCTTCAACCGGCAGAATGCTCCCAGTCAATATGTCAAAGCTAAAATAGTAATATGGAGGGAGATAAATTGATCTACAAAGGCTCTAATACCATCTGGAAATTTAACCCAAGTGATAGAACAATTGCGCCCACAAAATTGCTAATCAAACCTACAAATTTACACACAAAGGGGACTGAAATTGGAGCATAACACTAATCTATATTGAATAATTGTACAATAGAAAACATTATTATGTCATAGGATTCTGNGCATAAGGATGCCATTCGAAATAGTCAAAAGCAGGCTTACTAAATCTAGTCAAATCCCCCATAGGTGCATAAAGCAGTTTCCAAATCTACCTAGGATCTCACGAATTGGAAAAGTCAAGTAGGAAATATAATAGGTGATGGAAATACAAATCATACATGCTTTTATTAGGAGAAAAGAATGGAGGATGATGAGGGGAAAAAACTAGTCAACTGCACCTAGTCTTACTTTCCCTTTTGCCATAAATCTCAGTAAAGCAGGTAACAAAGCAAAAAAAGTAGATATGCACTAGGGAGGATCTGGAATAAAGTAGAACTAGTAAATATGGTTTCCAGGGGGTTTCCCAAGAACTCCATGACTTAGTTTTAGCAAGTTTGACTTCTAGGACATGTGGAAGACAACTTGCATAGAGTGGAATAATGTAAACTAGGAAAATAAGAGAAAAATGGATTAATTAATGTCTAAGGTAGCTAACTATGGGTTTATTTTTCTAACAAACTAATACCCGTTGATGTATGCAAACTCTGCAAGGTGAATATAATCCTCCCACTTTGTGGGGTTGTTCATGACATACATTCGAAGCATGTCTTCCACAATTTGGTTTACTCTTTTAGTCCTTGGGTCAGTCTGCGGGTGATAAGCATTGCTAAAGTTCAACTGCTCTCTAATATAGAGAATAAATATCTCCAAAAGTTTCCTATAAAATTAACATATCGATCCGAGATAATTGATTGGGGTATCCCATTCAATTTGAATATCTCTTTTAGAAAGATATCAGCAATGTTCACAGCCTTGTAAGTCGATTTCACGGGGATGAACTGTTCTTCCTTTGACAGCTTGTCAATGACTACGAAGATGGAATCATTTTACTTCTTGATTTTTGGTAAGACAATAATAAAATCCATACTGATAACCTCCCATTTCAATTCCAGAATGGGAAGTGGCTGTAGTAATCCTGAAGGATGCTGGTGCTCAGCTTTAACTAGCTAGAATTCCTGACATTTCGCAATAAACATTGCAATGTCAGCATTTAACTTGGGCCAGAAAAAGTGTCTCTTGATGGAAGATATCATCTTTTGATATCTCGGGTGCCTCGAGTAGGGTGCCCTATGAAATTTTGTGAGAATTCTGGACCAAATGTCCTCTCCATCTAGAACATACAATCTATGCTTGGAACATAGTAGTCTGGAGTCATCCACCTTGTATTCCTTTTGTTGTTGAAACAATTGATCCTTTTGGACCTTCTTGAGGATTTACACATAGAATGGGTCAACCTTGTTGTCGATTATAATATTCTCATGCAAATCTGCATCATTTTGACTCAGGGTCACCTCATATATCATATGTGTTCGTTGACTCAAAGCATCGGCAACTTTGTTCTCTTTTCCCTTAATATGCTTTAGTTTAAAGTGATACTCACTCAGGAAATCCAACCATTTGGCTTGCCTCACATTCAAATCGGGTTGTTCGAACAAATATTTTAGACTCATATTATCAGTATTTAGAAGGAACTTCTTTCCCATGCGGTAGTGCCTCCACATCTTTAGAGCGTGGATAATGGCCGCTAGCCCAAGATCGTGCGTGTGATAATTATGCTCATGCTCTTTTAATTTTCATGATTCATAATAGATCGCATGGTCATTTTGCAAGAGGACTACTCCGATTCATTCCTTGCTTGCATCCGTGCATACAACGAAATACCCATCAGGGTCCGTAATCCGCAACACTGGTGCAGTCATCAAAAGCTGCTTAATCTTTTGAAAACGTTATTCACACTTGTTAGTCCATAAGAACTTGTTTGATTTCTTTTGTAAATTCATCATGGGGAAATCGTTTCTCGAGAAATTCTCAATGAACTTTTGATAATACCCTACAAACCCAAAAAAGGACCTAATGTTAGTGACACTAGTTGGGGTAGGCCAATCCTTTATGGTTCGAATATTTTCTGGGTCCACAGCCATTCCTGCCTCAAATATGATGTCACCTAGGTACTGTATTTGTGGTTTGTAAAAATCACATTTACTAAACTTAGCGTAGAGCTTGTGTTCCCTCAACACTTGAAGTACTATGCGAAGGTGTTCTTTGTGTTCCTCTTTATTCTTGGAATAAACCAGAATGTTGTCAATAAATACTAGTACAAACATATCTAGATACTTACTGAATATGTTGTTCATCATACACATAAAGTTTACAGGTGCATTGGTTAGTCCAAATGTCATCACTACAAACTGAGAGTGCCCGTACCTCATACAAAAAGTTGTCTTCGAAATATCTTCATCTCAGATCCATACCTGATGGTACCCGAATCACAGGTCAATCTTCAAAAATATTTTCTCTCCTCCCAGCTGGTCAAAGAAATCACCGATCCTAGGGAGCGGATAATGATTCTTTATAGTCATTTTGTTCAACTGATGGTAATCAATGCACATCTACATTGTACTGTCCTTCTTTTTTACGAACAAAATCCGTGCTCCCCAAGGGGACACACTGGGTCAGATATACCCTTTCTCTATTAACTCCTGCAATTGCAGTTTGAATTCCACCAATTCTGGTGCACTCATGCAGGAAGGGGCTTCGGAGCCTGGAACTGATCCCGGGTTTAGTTCGATGGCAAATTCTAGGTCTCGTTTCAGAGGTAATCTGGGGATTTCCTTGAGCAACACATCCTTGATTTTTTCAAGAACTGGGAAGTCTCCTATGCTTTGTCTCTATCTGACTCTACATCTCAGATGTTCACTGCAAATAACTTGCTGTAGGCTTCCTAACACACTTCTTTGCTTGTAAGGCAGATATTTGTATTACAGAAACTTTCTTGGGGATGCCTTGAACCTTCACTTGGTTCCCTTGGCTATCAGTACACAAGATAGAATTGTGTAGATGATCAAGCATGACATGGTGTTGTTCTAGCCAGTCCATGCTGATAAGAATATTGTACAATCCTAAAGGTAGGATGTTCAGGTTTACCTTAGTAAGGAAACCATCTGGGTTTACTTCACATTCTTTAACAATTTTTGAACCCTTCTATTTCGTATAGGTGGCTAACTGTACCAGCCAAGGTTTATCATGCTTTACTTTGCCTAACTTGCATAAATCAACAATATTAGGTGCAACATAGCTCCAGCAAGCACCAATATCAATAAGTATTGAAACAGAGGTGTTTAAGATATTACCTTCGATCTCGACCATTGTAGTGTCATGGTTTTCTTGTCTTCCATCTAATGTTTCATATATTCATGAGGTTCCCACTATGTCCTCAACTGTAGGTTCTTCTTACAGGTTATGCAAGACTCCATTGTTCTTGTTCTTACAATCTTGGGCATAATGCAGCGCGTTGCACTTCCAGCACTTGATCGCTAAAGGGGTAGCATTGGCTCCACTTGCCACTTGCTTATTACCATTAGGAGCTGGTACATAAGGTTTCATACCTAGTTTATTAAATTTCTTATTCACTTGAAAGTTTTTATTTTTCTTTCTATAAGGCTGTGGGTTTGACCCAGGTTTGTGCTTATCATAAACGTTTCTAGACTTTTCTCTGCTTCAATTCTGGTTTTCTTGCCATAACTACCCATGCTCATAGCAGAGTATGGCCTTATGTAGTGTAGTATCCAGCGTCTTTGGCATGTCGAATTCAATCCTGTCCCAAAAACTGGGAGTAAGACATCGTAGGAACTACTCGATCTTCACCTTCTCTTCTTTGATATACGGTACATAATGCAGTAGATCTACAAATTTGTTTATAAATGCATCCATAGTCATGGACCCCATGCAAAGTTCATAGAACTCTTTTATCTTATGGTCAAAGAACCTTTCAGACATGTATTTTTCTTGGAAAATATTTCGGAAGTTTTCCCATCTTATTTCTCGCAGCTCATCTTTCTTTGTGTGCCTTAAATCTCGCCACCATCTTGCTGCCTTACCATTCAGGTTGTAGATGGCAAGCCTAGCCTGGCTCACACTTGAATAGTTATGAACCTATAAATACTTACTCATTCTCAGCAACCATTCTTCAGCCTTTTCTCCCATATTTACTTCACCTTCATAGGTGGGGGATCTTATTTTCGAAACTCCCCCTGAAGACTGTCATCACTTCTTTGCCACTTTCTCCATGGAGAAAGTGAGTCATCACTAGTAGGACTATGATGATCTCCTTTACTTACTTCAGGGGTACCTTCTTTTTCTGCTTCTCTTGGGCTGTTGGCCTGCTCATGGTACAGTCCTTTTTTGGATCTTTTGGTGGACTGGGTAGGTTTACCTTGCGGGTTCCCTCCTGTCATGTTATGCAATAATGCTTCATTGATAGTTTTTTGTTCCTTTCTTTCATTTAGACTACCTTCTTTGAAACTCTTTAGTTTAGCTTGAATACTATGCAAAGTTTTCAGCCCATTAGAGTTTAGCTCGACCACCAAGTTCACTTCCGTAGTGGGGGTGGTCATTTATTCTTGCCAGCTATTTTCTCTCTCAGTGTTCATAAACTAAACAACGCTGTAAAATTTTCCCTATAAGACAAATTTTTTTAATAGCAGCAAAAATTTATGTTAGTAACAAAATTTACTGATCGTACTTTATTTTCTCTGCATGAATGCTTGGTGCACCGATAAGTCTCTCAGTATTGAAACTGGGATCTAATACAACTTATACTATCCCCAAAAATTGAAAATAATTTTTTTATTTATAGGCTAGTAGAGAAATAACCAAAGAGGATCATTATTACTCCTGCGGAATTACATGTGCTACTTAACTTTTGATCTCTTCAGAAACTGCTCATACTGTCTTGTTAATCTCTTATCCATTCAGTGATTATTAGTTCATTTACTTATTATGTCTTAATTCTATTATTTAAACTATTTGTACATCTTAGTTATTACTGTCGATGAGTTAGTGAATTGTATAGTGCATTGATTTACTTCCGCACATGTGTACTCTGTTTCTTAAGTATAACTAACTTAAGTTTGTTGAGGGGAATAAAGTGGTGGAGTGCCGGGACTAGTTCTCCCATGATGATCTAAGAGGTAAGGTATTACTTGGTTACACAAGCTTACTTAGTTCAATCGAACTAAGGCACCTCTCTGTTTTACTTATGCTTATGCAGTTCATTACTTGTGATGGGATCAAATGTACAGTGTGTTGACAACTTTGGTCTTTGATAACCTCCTACTAGTTATTACGTTGCCTATCAACTTGGTTTTTTCAAACTTGGTAAGTGTCATTAACATTAATTTAGCCATTACGGCTAAATTTCATGTACATTAATTATTTTTCACTATGGTCTTACTTTCGTCATTTTTAGATGTCATTAATATCTTTTCATGCTATGTACATTTTTACTATATATTCTTTTTAACATTTCCTATGTTCTTTTATTGGTAGGTTATTAATGGTTTGAGAGCTGAGCTTTGGATTTGATAATGCGAGAGATTTACATGGCATTTTCTGTATGCCATGGTTCTTAAGCCTAAATGCCTTAATACTATGGTATTAAACCCTAAGTTCTAAACCTATGTACTAAACCTTATCTACAATCTTAAGCAAGGGTATTAAACTTTTAAACTAGCGCAACTTACGACTAAGTATTATGACAATGCTAGCATAGTGCAAGCTTTGTATTAAGTTAACGTTGTTGTTTAAAGTTTGGGGTAACATAATATATGGTATGAACCATATATTACAGGGTTTAAGTGATGGTATGAAGGGTGGTGATATTCGATACATTGTAACAAATCGTGACTATGGGAGTGAGTTTGTTGAAATGTTAATGGACTCCATCCTGGTGAATTTAATGCTCTTCATGAATCGTGAAAGTATTCCCTTAGGCTAGGCTCATGATAGATGTGTAATGTATTTATCATTTGGGGGTTTCGTTGTTTGGCTCTATGCAGAGGTATGGCGGTGGAGGCAACCTCCTCCTTGTGAAGGTAAGCCCATGTGAACTCTTAATCCTACACATTATTTGGTTTACAGTTTGGAAGTAATGGCATACTCCTCATCCCCATTTGGTTCTTGTTTGTAGGGGCCAAAAGGGATGGAGGGAAGCATGGCTACAACAAAGTTGGCTCCCAGCATTGCATTCATGGACACGGTAAGCCTGCTGATCAAGCTAATGCTTGTCACCCTTCAATCCTGTGGCAGGGCAATGTTTCAGCTGGTTGTTTGGTTGGGGTTTGATGCTATAGTGAAAATGATTTTTTTTCCTTTGGGCTTGAATAAAGACTTGGTTATTTCTAATGTTAAGTCGTTATGCCGTGACTTGATACTTAGGCCATTCATCTTTGTGTAGTGTTTATTTTGATTATGTAACTCATTAAGATTTTGGTTGTTGGGATTTTAAAACCATGGGATGCACCATTTCAAGGAATGGTGCAAGAAATGGTGCCATAGCCCATTGGGGTTTTTAATGGACAGAGGCATACGCCTTATTAGATGATCTGTGTGTAATTTCTATTGATTAGTTTGATAAATGTATAAATTGACCACGTGGGTGAAGGCCATGCTGTCAACGTCATGAGTCTTCCCACGGTACTACGAGAGCTTGTATTTTAGTTGTCTACAACATCTTGTTCTTATGTGAACACTGTGTATTAGTGGTTTTTGTGGAGGCTAGGGTATGCAGATCCTCGATGGCGTTCATTGTTTTTAAATAAATTGGACCCTGTATTTAAATTGTTAGCGGCTGAGGCCGTGCCGTAGCTAGAGTCTTACGACTTCTCTGCTAGCGTAGGCATTTTAATTTATATGGAAAGGTGTGAGTCGTGGCCTGTGACTCGGTATAAGTCCTTCGTCGATTTGGGCCAGGGCGATTTCAAACTGTGAAATCTTTTATAAGAATTAATCTAAATGGTAATTAGGAATTTACTTTATGGACTTTGTTATGCATTTTGATGATGATGATGATTTATGTTACGGTTCTTATTGTGGATTTTAATTTTGTTTAAGAAAAGATGTTGTAATCTGTGAGGGTGGATACCACGACCCCTAGTAATTAAATACAACCTTTGTTTATTAATACAGAGTTGTATGAAATGTTACTTGATGAAAATTTTAGATGGATTTATGTTATGATGTTGCATTATGTAACTTGGTTTATGGTTATGTAATGATGGATATTATATGGATTTTTAAAGATATAATGCATGTGCTTTATGGTATTTTAATGTAGATGTTAAGGCTGTAGATTTTATGGTAGAGTATTGATAAGGACCACATGAATGAACACGATATCCTTTTGTTGAAATTTAATGTAGTTTTTGTTTATGTGGAGTATTTTTAATGTAATTTGTTATATGATTACAGACCT
The DNA here is from genome assembly GCA_001517045.1 of Pseudotsuga menziesii. Lineage (NCBI taxonomy): Eukaryota > Viridiplantae > Streptophyta > Pinopsida > Pinales > Pinaceae > Pseudotsuga > Pseudotsuga menziesii. Next base: position 362,503 of record LPNX010577049.1, on the reverse strand, counting down.
TGAAAGGTATTAGATGGATTATTTAATTTCGGAAATGAATGCATAGATAGTTTTTATAGATATCTATACCTAATAGTATATTTATATGTATATATAGTTATCTTTATAAAAGAATAGCTTTAGTTGTAAGTAATACCCTACGGTATCTATATAGTATTTTTATTGGTTTAAACTTACTCCTATGGTTAAATCTACTATTGTCTGAAACACATGTCTCTACTAGAAAATGTAATATGTCAGTAGAGATATAAGTAATTATAGGTGAACAATTAAATAGCAGATCTAGATTTACCTAGTCTACAGTATAAATTTATGAATACGAAATGAATACAAAACACAAATTTTAAAGATGGGAATCCTAGCTATATACAACCTATGATAATATTTCCAATCATAGGAATATTGAAGATAAATAAAGACCCTAGCAAAATCTAGGTAGAACATCAATTACCTAGGGTTAGTAAAATATATAGAAGCTTTTACATAAAGCATCCTGCATTTACCCTAGAAATGAACTTTGACATACTAAGAATTTGTACCTGTGATTTATCTTCTTGAATCTCCTTTACTGGCTGAACCTGCACACTTTTCAAATAACCAGCATTATCAATTTAAGACAGATCTGACCTCTGATTTTGATGACCAAATCACTTGGGAACTACCACGTTTCACCCAACCATGACCAGAAACCGTTTGTGGTTCTAAAATGGATCCCCCCGAGATGGACTCCAACATGCAAGTAGCTTAGAGATCCTAAGGTAGGGTTTCCTAACTGGTATTCAATTGTCCAACAATACTCTTTTCCATGCAGGAGAAAATTCTCCAAGAAAACACTTGAGAGCAAAAACAGGTAGAATAATAATTCTCCAAGAGAAAGATCAAAACTCCCAGCCATTGCTTGGCTTGAGCCTTTATAGGAAGACTTTTAAGTCAAAGGGGTAGTTAAATCAACAAATCCTTGATTTGTTGATTTAACCCTTTTTAATTTCCTAGGGTAATTTTCAATTCTTAACCTAGGAACTTTTAACTAGTTCCTAGTTAGGCTTTCATATTTATTTCATTATTTATTAAATAATAAATAATAATTGGTGGAGCTTCTCTTCTTTCTTTATTCAAATATATAATTAATCATAATTAATTCTTTATACGTGCTATATATAAAATACATAGTATTAAAATACTTGTTAACATTTGTCTTCGGGCATCATGTATAATGATCCCTAGACTTAACAACACTTCCTTATGAAGGTCAAGTAGATAGATGGCTTAGGTATACTAGGCTAGGAAACTCTAAACATCCTTGCATGTTGAATTTCCCTCGTATAACATGGTAGCTCTTCAGTACTTTGATGAGAATACATAAATTTTAAATTTCATTTAATCACTTATAAATAAGTATGATGACGATCAATATTTTTCTCGAGCCATTTTCTCTCAGAAGTTATTAAATTATTTTCAGTAACCCCTAGCGCTTACCAGATCCGATACTCAATGCCTATAGCAGGGGGTTACAAACATAGTGCAATTCCAGAGTGTTCGCTCAACACTAAATGCAAGGATGTACTTGTATGATACATGTAGGGATACAATGGCCAAAGATCTGATGCTCGAGAAATTATGATCAACATCAACATGGAATGCTTCAGAGCTTATGCCCAACATTTCCAATTATATTTGCATGTGTTCCAGAGCTTTATGCTCAACACAAATGTAAGTAATCATGTGCTCTAGAGCCTGTCACTCAACACAAAACATCTCATCGATCATGTGCTTTAGGGTCCATGCCCAACACAAACCTTTCATCAATCATGTGCTTTAGGTTCCACGCCCAACACAAACATTTCATCAATCATGTGCTTCAAGGTAGACACCCAACACAAAACATATATATATACATATATATCATCCATAATTGGATTACGTCCAATATACAAAACAAATCATGTTTATATGAAGTGGGTTCTTTGACCCAATATAAAATAAAACATCAATAAAATCATCATGATCAATAGGCCTATGCCTATAAATGGTAGGTCCAAAATTTAAGACATTATATCCCTCCCCACTTAGTACAACAACATCCCTGATGTTCTAGGGACTCTGGATGATATCATAAAACAAGGCGGGGTAAGCGCTTCGCATGGTGGCCTCATTCTTCCAGGTAGCTTCATCTACCTCAAAGTGCTTCCACTGGCTACAGTGCGCTTCTGAAGCTACACTTCTCTCTTGTCCAATAAATGCAAAGTCTTAGGGAAAAATTTCCCCGTAGGTTCCACCTATAATAAGGACCAATGAATGACCTGATTAGTGTCATAAACATATTTCTTTAATAAAGATCCATGGGAAACGTTATGAACTCTTACGTGTACAGGTAATGCTAATTCATAAGCCATTAGTCCTTTCTTGGAAAAAATTTCAAAAGGTCCACAAAACCTATGTGCTAACTTACAACACCTACCCAAGCTCAACGAACTCCATTTTGCTTTCACTTTCAAGTAGACATGCTAACCTACTTGATAGTCTTTATCTTTTCTTTTCTTATCTGCATAAATTTTCTGACGGTCTTGTGCCTCTTTAAGGTTTCCTTGGACCTTGGTAACTAACTATTCCAAGTCCAATAATAGGTCAGGCCTTGACATGAGCCGATCCACAAGACTATCCCAAGTAACTAGGGTCCTACACTTTCATCCATAAAGTACCTCGAAAGGACTCATTTTGGCGGAAGCCTGATACCCATTGTTGTATGCAAACTCTACAACATGCAGATAATCCTCCCACTTGGTGGGGTTGTTCATGACATACATTCGAAGCATGTCTTCAACAATTTTGTTTACTCTTTCAGTCTGCTCATCCATCTACAGGTGATAAGCAGTGATAAATTTCAGTTGCGTCTCTAATCCAAAGAACAAAGATCTCCAAAATTTCCTATAAGCTTAACATCACGATCCAAGATAATGACTTTGGGTATCCCATGCAAACTGAATATCTCTTTTAGGAAGATAACGACAATGTTCACGGCCTTGTAGGTCGATTTCATGGGGATGAAGTGTGTCTCCTTTGACAACTTGTTAATGACTATGAAGATGGAATCATTTTGCTTCTTTCTTTTTGGCAATCCAGTAATAAAATCCATACTGATAACCTCCCATTTCCATTCCGGAATGGGCAATGGCTGTAGTAATCCTGAAGGATGTTGGTGCTCAGCTTTAACTAGCTGGCATTCCTGACATTTCGCAATAAACATTGCAATGTCGACCTTTAACTTGGGCCAGAAAAAGTCTCTCTTGAGGGTATATATCATGTTTTGATATTCCTAGTGCCCTGAGTAGGGTACCCTATGAAATTCTGTGAGGATGCTGGACCAAATGTCCCCTCCATATAGAACATACAATCTATCCTTGGACGATAGTAGTCCAGAGTCATCCACCTTCTATTCCTTCTGTTTTCGAAACAACCGGTCCTCCTAGACCTTCTTGAGGATTTCCGCATAGAATGGTTCAACCTTGTTAGCCATTCTAATATTCTCCTACAAATATACGTCGGTTTGAGTCAAGATCACCTCATATATCATATCAGTTCGTCGACTCAAAGCATCGAAAACTTTGCTCTCCTTACCATTAATATGCTTTAGTTCAAAGTGATACTCACTCAGAAAATCCAACCATCTGGCTTGCCTCGTATTCAGATCAGGTTGGTCAAAAAAATATTTTAGACTCATATTGTCATTATTTAGAAGGAACTTCCTTCCCATGAGGTAGTGCCTCCACATCTTTAGAGAGTGGACAAAGGTCGCTAGCTCAATATCGTGTGTGGGATAGTTCTGCTCATGCTCTTTTAATTAGCACGATTAATAACATATCACATGGTTGTTTTGCAATAGGAATCCTCTGAGTCCTTCCTTTCTTACATCTGTGCATACAACGAAATCCCCATCAGGATCTGCAATCCGGAACACTGGTGTAGTCATCAAAAGCTACTTAAGCTTTTGAAAACTTTCTTCACACTTCTCAGTCCATAAAAACATGTTTTCTTTATTTTGCAAATCCGTCATGGGGAAAGTGATTCTTGAGAAGCTCTCAATGAACTTTTGATAATACCTAGATAAACCCAAAAAGGACCTAATGGCAGTGACACTAGTTGGGGTAGGCCAATCCTTAATGGCTCAAGTATTTTATGGGTCCACAACTATTCCTGCCTCGAATATGATGTTACCTAGGTACTGTATTTGTGGTTTGTGAAAATCACATTTACTAAACTTAGAGTAGAGCTGGTGTTCTCTCAACACTTGAAGTACTATGCAAAGGTGTTCTTTGTGTTCCTCTTTATTCTTGGAATAAACCAGAATGTCATCAATAAAGACTAGTACAACCTTATCTATATGCTTACTGAATATGTTGTTCATCATACACATAAAGTTTGCAGGTGCATTGGTCAAGCTGAGCGACATCACTACAAACTCTTAGTTCCCATACCTTGTACAAAAAGAGGCCTTGGAAATATCTTCATATCAGATCTGTACCTGATGGTACCCAGATCGCAGGTCAATCTTCAAAAACGTTTTGGATCCTCCCACATGATCAAACAAATCATTGTTCCTAGGGAGCATATAACGGTTCTTTATAGTCTTCTTCTTGAATTGACGGTAATCAATTCACATCCGCATTGTACCATCCTTCTTCTTTATGAACAAAATCAGTGCTCCCCAAGGGGACACACTGGGTCGGATATACCCTTTCTCTATTAACTCGTTCAACTACAGTTTGAGCTCCACCAATTTTGGTGCACTCATGTGGGAAGGGGCTTTGGAGGCTGGAACTGATCTTGGGGTCAGTTCAATGGAAAGGTATAGGTCTTATTTTGGAGGTAATCTGAGGATTTCCTCAGGAAACACATCCTTGATGTTTTCAAGAATGGGGAAGTATTCTATGCGTTGTTCTCTATCCTACTCTACATCTCAGATGTTCACTACAAATAACTTGCAGCCCTTCCTAACACACTTCCTCGCTTGTAAGGTAGAGATTTGTCTTACAAAAACTTTCTTGGGGATGCCTTGAACCTTCGCTTGGTTCCCTTGGCTATCAGTACACAAGATAGACTTGTGTAGACAATCGAGCATGACATGGTGTTTTTCCAACCAGTCCATGCAGATAAGAATATCATACTATCCTAAAGGTAGGATGTTCAGGTTTACATTAGTAAGGAAACCATTCAAGTTTACTTCACATTCTTTAACAATTTTGAAATATTCCATTTCGTACTGGTGGCTAACTGTACCAACCAAGGTTTATCATGCTTTACTTTGCCTAAATTTCATAAATCAACAATCTTAGGTGCAACATAGCTCCGGCAAGCATTGGGATCAATAAGTATTGAAACAGAGGTGTTTAAGATCTTACCTTCGATCTCGACCATTTTAGCTTAATGGTCCATGTGTCGACCATCTAATTCTTCGTAGATTTGTGGGGTTTCCACTATGTCCTCAATGGTAGGTTCTTCTTGCAGGTTATGCAAGACTCCATTTTTCTTGTTCTTACAATTTTAGGCATAATGCAGATCATTGCAATTACACCACTTGATCGTAAAAGGGGTAGCATTGGCTCCACTTTCCACTTGATTATTACCATTAGGAGTTGGTACATAAGGTTTTGTACCTGGTTTATTCAATTCCTGTTCGCTTGAAAGCTGTTATTTTTCTTTCTATAAGGCTGTGGGTTTGACCCAAGTTTGCAGTTATCAGAAAAGTTTCTAGATTTTTCTTTGTTTCTATTCTAGTTTTCTTTCTGTGACTGTCCATGATCATAGAAGAGCTTGGACTTGTGTAGTGTAGTATCCAGCATCTTTGGCATGTCGAATTCAATCTTTTCCCAAAAAATGGGAGGAAGATATCCTAGGAACTACTGGATCTTCAACTTCTCTTCTCTGGTATATGCTACATAATGCAGCTAATCAAGAAATCTGTTCATAAATGAGTCCATAGTCATGGACTCTATGCGTAGTTCATGGAAATATTTTACCTTGTGGTCAAAGAACCTTTCCAACATGTATTTTTCTTAGAAACAATTTCAAAAGTTTTCCTAGCTTATTTCTCACAGCTCATCTTTCTTGGTGTGCTTTAAATCTCGCCACCATCTTGCTGCCTTACCATTCAGGTTGTAGATGGAAATCCTTGCCTGCATCACACTTGAATAGTTATGAACCTAGAAATACTTACTCATTCCCAACAGGCATTCTTCAACCTTTTCTCCTGTATTTACTTCACCTTCATAGGTCGGGGCTATTATTTTTCTAAACTCCCCCTAAAGAATGTCATCACTTCTTTGCCTCTTTATCGGTGGAGAAAGTGAATCATGACTAGTAGGACTGTGATGATATCCTTTAGTTGCTTCAGGGGTACCTTCTTTTTCTGCTTCTCTTGGGTTGCTGTCTCGCTCATGGAACGGTCCGCTTTTGGATCTGTTGGTGCACTGGGTAGGTTTACCTTGCAGGCTCCCTCCCGTAATGCTACGCAATAATGCTTCATTTATAGCTTGTTGTTCCTTTCTTTCATTTAGACTGTCTTCTCTGAAACTCTTTAGTTCAGCTTGAAGACTATGCAAAGTTTTCAGCACATCAGAGTTTAGCTCGACCACCAAGTTTACTTCCAGAGTCGGGGTGGTCATTTCTTCTTGCCAGCTATTTTCTCTCTCAGTGTTCATAAATTGAACAACGCCGTAAAATTTTTCCTGTAACACAAAAATTTTTAATAGCAGCAAAAATTTCTGTTAGTAACAAAATTTACTTATCATACTTTATTTTCTCTGCATGAATTCCTACTCTACCCATAAGTCCCTTAGTATTAAAACTAGGCTCTCATACCACTTGTAATGTCCCCAAAAATTGAAAATTAATTTTTTTATAGGCTAGTAGAAAACTACCCAAAGAGGATCATTATTACTCCTGCGGAATTACATGCACTATCTGTTCAATGATTATTAGTTCGTTTACTTATTATGTCTTAATTCTGTTATTTAAACCATTTATACATCTTAGTTATTACTATCGGTGAGTTAGTGAATTGTATAGTTCATTGATTTACTTCTGCACATGTGTACTGTGTTTATTAAGTATAACTAACGTAAGTTTGTTGATGGGAATAAAGTGGTGGAGTGGTGGGACTAGTTCTCCCATGACAATATGAGAGGTAAGGTATTACTTGGTTATGCATGCCAACTTAGTTGAATCAAACTAAGGCACCCCTCTCTTTTACTTATGTAGTTCATTACTTGCGACGGGATCGAATGTATAGTGTGTTGACAGCGTTGGTCATCGATAACCTGCTGCTAGTTATTACGTTGCCTATCGACTTGGTTTTTTCAAACTTGGTAAGTGTCATTAACGTCAATTTAGCCATTACGGATAAATTTCCTATACATTAATTATTTTTCACTATTGTCTTACTTTCGTCATTTTTAGATGTCATTAATATCTTTTCGTCTATGTATATTTTTACTATCTATTCTTTTTAACATTTCCTATGTTATTTTATTGGCAGGTTATTAATTGTTTGAGAGCAAAGCTTTGGATTTGATAATTTGAGAGATTTGCATGGCATACTTTGTAGGCCATGGTGCTTAAACCTAAACTCCTTAATACTATGGTATTAAACCCTTGGTAATAAACCCAAAGTTCTAAACCTACGTACTAAACCTTATCTACAATCTTAAGCAAGGGTATTAAACTTTTGAGCTAGCGCAACTTATGATGAAGTATTATGACAATACTAGAATAGTGCAAGCTTTGTATTAAGTTAACATTGTTGTTAAAAGTTTGGGGTAACATAATATATGGTATGAACCATATATTACATGGTTTCGGCAATGGTATGAAGGGTGGTGATATTCGATACATTGCAACAAATCGTGACTATGGGAGTGGGTTTGTTGAAATGTTAATGGACTCCAGCTTGGTGCATTTAATGCTCTTCATGAATCGTGACAGCCTTCCCTTAGGCTTTGCTCACAATAGTTGTGCAATGTATTTGTCATTTGGGGGTTTCGTTGTTTGGCTCTCCGTGGAGGTATGGCTGTGGAGGCAACCTCCTGCTTGTGAAGGTAAGCCTGCATGAACTCTTAAGCCTACACATTATTTGGTTTACAGTTTGGAAGTAATGGCATACTTCTTATCCCCATTTGGTTGTTGCTTGAAGGTGCTGAAAGGGCTAGAGGGCAACGTGGCTACAACATAGTTGGCTCCCAGCGTTGCATGCATGGCCACGGTAAGCCTTCTTATCAAGATAATGCTTGATACGCTTCAATCCTGTGGCAGGGCAATGTTTTGACTGGTTGATTGGTTAGGGTTTCATGCTGTAGCGAAAATGATTTTTCTGCTTTCGAGCTTGAATACAGACTTGGTTATTTCTAATGTTAAGGAATTATGTCGTGACTTGATACTTATGCCATTCGGCTCTATGTAGTGTTTATTTTGATTATTTAACTCATTAACATTTTCGTTGTTGGGATTTTAAAGCCATGGGCTGCAGCATTGCAAGTAATGGCGCCATAGCCCATTGGTACCCTATGTAAAACCTTGTTCTCAGCCTTCAATGGCAACTGTGTACAGACATTTGGGATTGCGGTGTAAATAGATGTATGGTTTCAATAATATGTAATGTTTAAACTTGATATGTGGTGTATGCGATTTTACTCGTGCGTTTTTATGGGGCACTATTTTTAAATGAGTTGGGGTTTTTAATGGATAGAGGCATACGCCTTAGATGCTTTATGTGTAATTTATGTTGATTAGTTTGATAAATGTATAAATCGATGACGTGGGCGAAGGCCATGCCATTAATTGCATGAGCCTTCCCACAGTGCTACAATAGCTTGTATTTTAGTTGTGTACGACATCTGGTTCTTATGTGAACACTGTGTGTTCGTGCGTTTCGTGGAGGCCAGGTTATGCAGACCCTCGATGGCACTCATTTTTTTTAAATAACTTGAACTCTGTATTAAAATGTTTAGCGGCGAAGGTCATGCTGTAGCTAGAGTCTTACGACCTCTCTACTTGCCTAGGCATTTTAATTTATATGGCAAGGTGTGAGTCATGGCTTGTGACTAGGTATATGACCTTTGTCGATTTGGGCCAGGGTGATTTCAAACTGTGAAATCATTTATAAGAATTAGTATAAATGGTAATTAGGAATTTAGTTTATGGAATTTGTTATGGGTTTTGATTATGGTGATAATTTATGTTACGGTTCTTATTGCGGATTTTAATTTTGTTTAAGAAAAGAAGTTGTAACCTGTGAGGGTCGATAGCATGACCCTTGTTAATTAAATATGACCTATGTTTATTATTACAGAGTTGTATGAAATGTTAGTTGATGAAACTTTTAGATGGATTTATGTTATGATGTTGAATTACGTAAATTGGTTTATGGTTATGTAAAGATGGATATTATATGGATTTTTAAAGATATAATGCATGTGCTTTATGGTATTTTAATGTAGATGTTAAGACTATATATTTTATGGCAGAGTATTGATAAGGACCACAAGAATGGTCGTGATATCCTTCTGTTTAAATTTAATGTGGTTTTCGTTTATGTGAAGTATTTTAAATGTAATTTGTTATATGATTACAGACCTTGAAAGGTCTTAGATAAATTATTTAATTTTGGAATGAATGCATAGATAGTTTTTATAGAGATTTATACCTAATAGTTTATTTATATGTATATAAAGTCATCTTTATAACAGAATAGCTCCAGTTGTAAGTAATACCCTAGTGTATCTATATAGTATTTTTATTTCTTTAACTTACTCCTATGGTTAAATCTACTATAATCTGAAACAAATGTCTCTACTGAAAAATGTAATATGTCAATAGAGATATAAGTAATAGGTGAACAATTAAATAGCAGATCTAGATTTCCCTAGTCTACAGTATAAATTTCTGAATATGAAATGAGCAGAGAACATGAATTTTAAAGATGGGATACTAGCTATATACATCTTATGATAACATTTCCAATCCTAGGAATATTGAAGAGAAATAAAGACCCTAGCAAAATATAGGCAGAACATCAATTACATAGTGCTAGTAAAATATATAGAAGCTTTTACATAAAGCAACCTGGATTTACCCTAGAAATTAACTTTGACATACTAAGAATTTGTACGTGTGATTTATCTTCCTAAAGCTCCTTTAATGGCTGAAACTGTACACTTTTCAAATAACCAACATTATCAATTTAAGATAGATCTGAGCTCTGATTTTGATGACCAAATCACTTGGGAATTACCACGTTCCTACCAACCATGACCCAAAACCATTCCTGGTTCTAATCTGAATCCCCCCAAGCTAGAAACCAACATGCAAGTAGCCTAGAGATCCTAAGGTAGGGTTTCCTAACTGGCATTCACTTCTCCAACAGTCCTCTTTTCCTTGTAGGGGAAAATTCTCCAAAAAAAATCTTGAGAGAAAAAATAGGCAGAATAATAATTCTCGAAGAGAAAAATCAGAACTCCCAGCCTTTTCTTGGCTTGAGTCTTAGTAGGCACACTTTTCAATCAAAGGGGCAGTTAAGTCAAGAAATCCTTGATTTTTTTATTTAACCCTTTTTAATTTACTAGGGTAATTTTCAATTCTTAACCTAGGAACTTTTAACTAGTTCCTAGTTAGTATTTCATAGTTATTTCACTATTTATTAAATAATAAATAATAATTGGTGGAGCTTCTCTTCTTTCTTTATTCAATTATATAATTAATCATAATTAGTTCTTTATACATACTATGTATAAAGTACATAGTATTAAAATACTTGTTAACATTTGTCTTTGGGCATCATGTATCATGACCCGTAAACTTAACAACACTTCCTTACGAATTTCAAGTAGATAGATGGCTTAGGTAAACTAGGCTAGGAAACTCTAAACATTCTTTCATGTTGGATTTCCCTCGTATAACGTGGTAGCTCTTCAGTACTTTGATGAGAATAAAAAAATTCAAAATTTCATTTAATCACTTATAAATAAGTATGAAGATGATCAATATTTTTCTTGAGCCATTTTTGCTCGGAAGTTATTAATTTCTTTTCACTAACCCCTAACGCTTACCAGAGCCCATACTCAACGCCTATAGCAGGAGTTACAAACATAGTGCAATTCAAGAGCGTTCGCTCAACACTAAATGCTAGGATGTACTTGTATGATACACCTAGGGATACAATGGCCAAAGATCTAATGCTCTAGAGCTTATGCTCAGCATCAACATGGAATTCTTCATAGCTTATGCCCAACATTTTCAATTATATTCTCATGTGTTCCAGAGCTTTATGCTCAACACAAATGTAAGTACTCATGTGCTCGATAACCTCTCACTCAATAAAAAACATCTCATCGATCATGTGCTTCTGGTTCCACACCCAACACAAACATTTCATCAAGCATGTGCTTTAGGGTCCATGCCCAAGACAAACATTTCATCAATCATGTGCTTCAGGGTCCACGCCCAACACAAAACATATATATACATATAGATCATCAACAATTGGCTTACTTCTAATATTCAAAACATATCATCATGTTTATATATAGTGGGGTCTTTGACCCAATATAAAATAAAAATCAATATAATCATCATGATCAATAGGCCTATGGCTATAAATGGTAGGTCAAAAATTCAAGACATTACAGTGTAGTTTTAATATTATCGATTTTGATTGGACATGCTTCATTGTAATTCCATGTAAAATATAACATTGACATGGTTGACCTGTTTAAGATATAGTAACACTGAAACGGTAAACTTTTCCTCCATTTTCTCATAGTTTATTTGGAGGTAGTTGGGGAACGTTATAGGATTCATCTATTACTGTTATTTCTAAAAGAAAAACTAAATAGTATAATACCTACAAAATTCCAATTAGAAACTAGTTAAAAGTACCTAAATTAAATAAAAAGGCTTAAATCAAGAAATCAAATGATTCTTGATTTAATTTCCCCTTTGACTGGCAAGTTTGTCTATAAAGTTCCAAGCCAATGAGAGGCTTGGGGACCTCTTCCATCATTTTGGAGTCATTATTTTTCCTGATTATTCTCAAGAGAGTTTTTGGAGAACATTTTCCTAAGAGAAAAAATGAGAACTTATACATACCTTATATACCAGTTAGGGCAGCCTTACCTTAGGAGCTCTAAGCTACTTGCATGTTGGAACCATCTTGGGGGGATCTAGATTAAAACCATGAATGATTCTGGGTCATGGCTGGGTGGCATGTGGTAGTTCCCAAGTGATTCGATCGTCTATACATAGGTAATATCTGTGTGAGAATTGTTAATGATGGGTAACTGAGTGTGCAAGTTTCAACCACTAAAAGAGCTTCATTTTTCAGATATGAGGGTCTTTACTTCCTATTTCATTATCTATATTAAATGACAGCTATATTATGCAAGAGTTTTATTATATTTCTAACCCTACATACCTTTGTTTTCTTTTCAAAATTATTTTAGGGTTTACATTTTTCATTATAAACCCTAGGCTTTAATTTAATTCCTCTTTAAAGATTTACCAAGGTTTTTGTGCTTTTAGTTTTACTTTTGTATTGTATTCTACAACTTAAATGTGGAGAACCTCCTGCAATAAACAATGAGAATGCACAATATAATAGAAATATTGGAGCACAAAAGAGATTTTATTGATCGCGGGCCACTTCGAGGGGGAAACCTCCTTTGAGAAAGCTCAATACAAAATAAATCTTGGATGCTTTCATTCGCCTCAACAGATATTTATATACTAAGTCTAATCTAAACAACTATTACCCCCCATGAATGTGGGATAATGCAACATAATAACTAGACAACTTAACAACTATTACTTACTCCCCATGAATGTGGGATAATACAACATACTGATGGGACGACTTACAAAGAATATGCATCCGATAAAATATACTAACAAAATAAAGAGGAGGGTTGACATGGGTTCTTAACATCCCCTCCCTCTTAAAAAAAATCTTTGTCCTCAAAGCTTTAGATGTGGAAACCACCTGAAGGAGCGGTTCCCATGTAGCATCTTCTGGTTGCATGTTGTGCCACTAAATTAAGACCTTTGTGATGGACTGAGAGAGAAGCTGACAAGTGTCATTATTGAGGATGGTCACCAGATCTGAAATGATGGATCCTTCATTATCCCATTCTGGTAAAACAATTTGTGCTCTGATTTTGGTGCCAACCACTTGCTGAGTGCAAGAAGAAGGAGGAAGTGCCAATTTATAAGCAACAGACCCAATATTCTGAAGAACTGTATATGGACTAGAGATATTTGGAGCGAGTGTTTGATTCCCTTTGAGTTTCAAGGAGGACTGCTTATAAGGCTGTAGACAAAGAAAAACCATGTCACTGACTTGAAAAGTGCACTTAGAACGGTGCTGATCGGCTTGGTGTTTCATGTGGGTTCTGGCCATGTGAAGATTGTCCCGCAGAAGGTGAAGAACTTGATGTCGGTTTTGAAGAACCATGTCAATGACCTGAACTGGTGAACTATGGGGGGTGTAGGGAAGGAGAACTGGAGGTGTGTGACCATAAACTGCTTCATATGGAGGCATTTGAGATGCAGTATGGTAGGAAGTATTGTCCAACCATTCAGTGAGAGGGAGCCACTTTGCCCACAGATGTTGTTCTTCAGAGGTGAAACAATGAAGATAAGTTTCCCAATAGTTGTCGATGACTTCATTCAGACCATCTATTGGTGGGTGATAAACTGAACTCATATTCAGTTTGGTGTCAGTAAGGAGAAAATGACTTGTGAAATGTTCATTGTGGTCTGAGACAATGGAAGAAGGGATTCCATGAAGAAGGAATATCTTGTCCATGAAAATTTGTGTGATTGAGGAGGTGGTATATGGAGGTCTGAGAGTACAAAAATGATGATATTTGGAGAGTCGATCAACCATAACCAATATTACGTTCTTCCCTCCATATTTAGGGAGCCATTAGAGGAAATTTCAACTCAAAATGGGCCTTTTAACTTTTATTCAAATTCCATGTCATCATGTGTTAGCCAATGAAATTTATTTACATTTGAAATACCATATAGGTCTTAAACACTTTTTTAATATAAATTTGGGGATAGGTATCATAAAAAAAACTACTTTTTTTGTTTGTATTTTTGACATATCTCCCTGTGTTTTTACTCAAATTTAGATCGAGAGAGCTCGTTGGATGCGGAATTAAATTTCGCATCCAACGAGTACTCACTCAGAATACTTTTGACAGACCCCGCTACCCCAAAAACAAGAAATACCTGAAAACAATGAAATGATGATGTCATCATTCCATTTTTTCAGGTATTTCTTGTTTTTGGGGTAGCGGGGTCCATCAAAAGTATGCCAAGTGGGTACTCGTTGGATATAGAATTTAATTCTGAATCCAACGAGCTCTCACGATCGAAATTTGAGTAAAAACACAGGGAGATATGTCAAAAATACAAACAAAAAAGTAGGTTTTTTCTTTTATTCCTGCAAAATTAATAAATATTATTTTATTATTTTAACTATTATTTTATTAGTTCATTATAGGAGGCCCATTTTGAGTTGAAATTTCCTCTAATTCCATGAATGAAATCCATCAAAATATATGTCCAAATCCTTGTAGGGATGGGAAAAGGTTCGAGCACATTCGGAACCTATCTATTGAAGGGCTTGGAAAAATCCAAAATCTGAAGGGTGCATTGGAATGAAAGGTCCAAGGGAGTATTTGAGTCTACCAAAGGTTGCATCTGAATGAAATGGAGCTAAGTGATGACACCATGTGAATTATTCTTAAGGATCATTTCCATGCAATGTGAATTGATGATGTTGAGAGAACTTGGTTGTAAGCCATTGAATGTGTATTTTTTACCATTGACTAAAAAATGCATCCACAGTTTAGCAAAATCCCATATGATGGGTCCAAGTGTGTCTGACCATTGAGTGCCTGAAATCATAGAACAACCTCCTATGGGTATGAAAAACATGTTAGAGCGCAAGTTATAATCTCCAATAGAGATACACACACTGCGACACTTTCCTTTGCAAGTTAAGGTGCTCCCATTGGAAACCATGACTTTAAAGCTGAAGAAAGGATGGACAAAACAATCAAATTGTTTAGAAATCTGAGTGTCAAATTATAGGTGGCTATGAAATGTCAACCTGGTCGTCTATTGGATCCCGAGCAGCGTCAAAAATTTCAAGTCCAGGCAGAGAAGCCACATCCAAGAAACAGGGCTTGTGTTCATTACATTGATGTCCCTCTATGAATTTATCATCACAATTATAACAAATTCCTTTTCCCCTATGTTCCCGCATCTTGGCTTCAAACAAATGCTTGATAAAAGTGGTTCTAGGTATCAGAGGGATTAGATGCCTTTGGGGAACCATATTTTTGAATGGAACAAAAGTGGATTTGGGGTGTTGCTGACCCCTAATATTTTCCTCCACCAACTTAGCCAACCCTAGTATTTCCATCATTATGTTGGGACAGAACATTGTAACGTCAGATCAGATTGTATCCTTAAGACCACTGATAAAGAAACTCCTATAGAATGCATCAAAAAATCCTTATGTGTGCTTGAATAATTTCTCAAATTATGTCTTATACTTTCTCACAGTGCCAGTTTAGCGAATTTTGGTGAGTGCTCCTATGAATTCATCAAACCCACTAGGGCCAAATCAGTGCAAAATTAGTTGGAAAAAATCCGTCCATTGGGGCTCTTCATGATTCTTGATGTACCAACATAACCATTGAAGGGCTTCACGTTCCAAATGAAATGATGGAAGTGGGACTTTGGTGACATCAAAAGTTTTATGCATATTAAAGTATTGTTCTGCCTTATGTATCCATCCACTTGGATCATCACCATTGAAGCGAGGGAATTCAATCTTCAGCACACAAAAGTTGTTGGAAGCAGAGAATGCAGTGTCTGTAGAAGACTCATGCTATTGTCGGTTACTCATGGCTGAATACTGAAGATGGAGGTTGAGAAATCTTTGGTCCAGATCTTCGAGTTTGGTCTTGACGGTGACAAGTTCTTTTGCCATTTGTCTATTTGCTCCTGCGTGGGGGACAACCATCAACAAGTTTGCTTGTTTATTTGTTTGTTTTTCAGAAATGGGTGGAAAAACAAAAATGGAGAGGGTTTTATAAAAGGAAAAGTTTGAGTTGGGAAAACGCGAGTGGGTAACTAGGTTGTGGACACTTTCTGAGGGACAAGGAACAAAAAATGTGAATTTCAGAAGCGGGGTGAAAGAAGGAGATGGAATTTCGGGCTTCGGGAAGTGGACTTGGGATAGGGTCCTCAATGATGAAATATGTAGAATGGAATGACATGGGTTACAATGAATTTTCAATGGAAACAGAGCTAAATCAAGGAATATATGGCTGAACATTTTTTTTTTGAAGAAATGATATGTGGCGGTGCTAAAAAGCTGTGCTTTATCAACTTGAATTGGAGTAAATGATCTGTGACAATTCTGGTATTCTGCATGTTATCAACTGTAAATAGATATGGAGCCCAAGTATATTCGGCTTCCTGGTGGTTCAAAGGTAGTCACTCGGCCACCAAGGTTGTCTCAGGCTTGAGTATTGGGGTAGTACCCCTCACTTCACGGCGTAGGTAAAACTGCTAACCGCTTGGCCAAAAACAATAGCTCTTTGGTTTTCTTCACAGATGAAAATATAGTCAATTTGGTGGGGGTCATTGCCCTTTTTGCTTAGTAGGTCCTCGCAATGGCCAGCCACTTCGGGGTTGCTATGGTACTCCTCACAATGAGTTTTAGGGCCATGCCCAAGTATTTCCCACAGTTATGCGGATAGGGATTATTCCCTGATCTGAATGAAAAATACCACTGCAAGAAGAAGAACTATTTCAATAATCACAGTGCCAAAAAAAATGTGGCAGAAATTCCACCGAGTGCTCAAAAACCTGTAATTAGAGCTAGGGTTTTGAGACAAAAACTTTTAAAATGAGCATAACCCGATCTATATTGCTCAGAATCGCTATTATAGCCTATTTCTGGAACTGGAACAACCACTCTTCTTCTACCCATGAAATCAGAATACAAATCTGGGACTCGGTCAAAATATTTTGGCTCTGCAATTTTCGCGACCGTCACTGAAATTCTGAAAAATTACTGATTTTAAATCAGTGATATCTCCACTTTCAAAACTCCAAATGAAATGTTTTTTTTTTGAAACTTCGTATTTTTGAAAGAAGAATTCATATATACAACATATTTTTCTTGAATCTTCATAGAAAGTTTCAAAAATGGATATGAAATTCGCCACCCAATTTTGCCCCTTCTTTTTTTCCAAAAAAAAAAAATTNTATACAACATATTTTTCTTGAATCTTCATAGAAAGTTTCAAAAATGGATATGAAATTCGCCACCCAATTTTGCCCCTTCTTTTTTTCCAAAAAAAAAAAAATTCCCACTTGTGCCAAGGAAAGTGCTCTGATACAAGATGTGGATAACCTCTTGCAATAAAAAATGAGAATTCATAATATAACAGAAATATTGGAGCACAAAAGAGATTTTATTGGTCGCGGACGACTTCGAGGGGGAAACCTCCTTTGAGCAAACTCAATACAAAATAACTCTTGGATCTTTCATTAGCCTCAACACATACTTATATACTAAGTTTAATATAAACAACTATTAACCCCATGAATGTGGGATAATGCAACATAATAACTAGACAAATTAACAACTATTACTTACTCCCCATGAATGTGGGATAATGCAACATACTGATGGGATGACGTATAAAGCATATGCTTCTGATAAAATATACTAACAAAATAAAGAGAAGGGTTGACACGGGTTCTTAACATTAAACCTTGTTTTCCTACAACCTAGGATTTATTTCTAATAAGTACCTATCTGTTCATTTATCTATGTACTCTACTGACAGATTTTATTATCATAAATCAAAGCTATAGGCCAAGTATGGAGACCATCTAATGGTTCATGATCTATTACTACCAACTACATGCATGATATCATAATACATTATACCAATTATCTACGTAAAGAGACCCTTGCGAATTTAACAAAATAAACCCTTAAATAACAATAAATCATGTTATAAATTGTATGCGATAAACAAAATACCTTACAGTAAAAATCAACATAATATCATTAGAGAAATAGTTTAAAAACCCACATAATATCATCTACAGTAAAACATTTAGAAAAAATGTAATATCATTATAGTATTCATTTAAAAACCATATAATTACATAGTGGTCACAGGGTCGACTCCTGTGGGAATTTAAACCCAAATCACAAAACATTTAAACATAAACCCTCATCATAGTAAATGACCCAAGATCGAATCTTGTAGGGTCTATTTAACATTCTACAAAGCCACACTATATTATTTATACCCAGGTTGTAAACAAAGCAAAAGATCTCTACACAGTGGTAGAAAGACCCAAATAAAAATATATACACTGTAATCTATGGCCCTCAGCATTTTACACAATCAAGACATTATAATAATCAACAATTACCAAATATTACAACCATGTCAACGTTTAACCACATTGACAATTGATAGTCGTAGGGTTACACCACAGACAACCCCCATATAATTTATACATATAAATCATAAACAATGAATACGCTATCACAACTAAAAGGGAAGGAAACGCCAATGCCATACGGACTGGCCCCAATCCATAACGATGTCATCCTTTTTCATCCATACAACCAAATCAAACCACGAATGCGTTTTCACACAGTCCAAAAAACAAAAACCATTGAAATTGACACAATATATATATATATATATATATATATATATATATATATACACCATCTTATAAAACCATTAACAAGTTTATAAAGTTGTGTATTTCCTTCATTGCACCATTGTAAACAATGGTGTTACCCATTTCCATTATTATAACACAAAGCATTCATTTCAAAATACATAGAGCTTGTCGAGGTTTTACCCAGGATTTATTCGCTTCCCAGAATCACCATTTAAATACATCCCATACGTTTAAAATTTTAGGCCTGAAGGCATCACAAACTCCAACAAACAAAACCCCAAGCGTATCGAATTTACAAAATGAAGAGCTCATGTAAGTTACAGTCAAACCCCAAACCCAAAACGTATCCACTAGAACGAGACTCAAGAAAATCCAGCCAAGGACGAGTGATAACATAAGTCTTAAGCACGATGCCAAGAGGGGACAAATAATTACTTGCACAACAAGATTACTGAAGGGTATTTCTTTTTCCATGCCCTTGTCCATGAGCTACGACCCACACCTTCTCTTGCCACCCCTGCAAACCTACAACTATAGACAGGAACCACGATGTGAGAAGTATGAATAATATCCATTCCCAAATAAACAAACAATGCTAATGAAATAAGACACCCATCATACATGTTTTCTAAGCCATCTCAGTTGCTTCCCTTCACATCAAGAAGGAGAAGAGAACAATGATGAATGATGCAAAACACCAAACTATCGCTTGGGCCAAGCCCTAACCTTGATCGCCCCATATCCCAAGGAAAATTGATACTACCACCCTCACCACCATTAATGCACACCAGACCAATAATCGTATAATCCTTGGACTATATGAAACCTTTCCACCAAAATCAACATAAAGGCTTAAACCCATACATGCATCGAATAACTTAGGATCTAAGCCCTAAGTCCATATGAAATATGCCATGGAAATGTTAAAGTCAAGGTTTCTACAAATTATATTAAAACCATATTAAAACCATATAGTAAGAGTATGTTAGGGAATGAATAAATTTGTAAGCATTTACATCATGGTAAATAAGCATCACATAAATAGCAAGTCTGTGTCATGCAAATAGTAAGGGTGATAGTTACCCCATTGCTACCATAAAGACCGAAATGATAACAATAACAATTAGTAAAATGTCACTACGATAGAGCTGCAAATGTGAGCACCAGTGATGAAATGATTGGCACTTTCCGTTAATATTTACAAACAAGTTTCTGTCGCCAAGTATACCTGCACGTAAATGAGACAAGAATCCATTAGTTTAACAGAACTGAGTACGCCTGATGTGACAAGTAGAAATTGTTACCTCTCAAGTGGTTACAAGGGAAACTAGTCCTGCCACTCCACCACTTTATCCATTAACAAAGTCAAGTTAGAATCATGTATACGACAATAGGCACATGCTAATAAACAATGAAGTATGTAAGTAAATAACTAACTTACACATCAATTCTTAACCATAGTTAAAACAATAATAAACATCACAACAATGTAACTAACATAATAATAACCACATCAAAAAATTTGGAATCAAGACATAAGAATAGCTTACGACAATACAACAATACAATCAGAGTACGACATATTCCGCAAATTTCGATCAATGTCGACCATAGTTAGTTTTGACTAGCCTAATCACTTTTTTTTTTTTTCAATTTTTGGGGACATTACACATGTCTAGATCAATGATGATGGTACACATGATACATGTTTTGTTAAACATTATTTCAATATGCTTTATAAAGAATTATCGAGATGAGGGACCACTTTTAAAGATCATTTGGTATTGTTATATGGTTTTGTTAGTTATTTTAAATCAATATGATCATTATTATGGTTGTCTCTCTTTCATAAGAAAATTGTTATTCACAACACACGAAGATTTTTTGAAACAAGGCATGGAAAATGAGAGCATGATGGTATTGGGGCCTATGTAAAATGCGCACATAGAATATATCAATTGAGTCACTATGGTTATCTATTTGTAAATTCATTCAATTTTGTTCACTGATGCAAATGCAATTTAATCCATGAATTCAATAAAATAATAGTTTATGTGAGAAGGTACAGTTTTTAAACTCACCCTTAATTTTTTTTAAAGTTACATCTAGTATGTTTATTTAGATATAGATTTGTTTTATATATATATATATATTCAACAAAAATATGTATTTAAACATGAAATTTGATTTAACGAGTTTAGTGCTTTCCTCCAACAAACTCTTAGTAGGATATTTCAATGGGATATGTTGATATATCAATTGCATATATTTTTGTTGCAATCCCTAGAAGAAGGGGTTTACACTCAATTAAGAGTGATAACATGACAAATATACACTCAATTGAGAAACAATTGTATCGTCGCTTATGTCTTACAATATGTATTGATATTGTGGAGTTCGTCCATGAGTGTCAAAACTAAACTAACAAATTTGTCAAACCATGTATACACTAGGAAATGACAACATTCATTGGATTTCCAATTTACTGATGTAGAGTTTAACAATGAAGTGGTTTTGATTCACAAGTATTTAAATCGTGTTTTTGATATGGTTAGGGAAGGTGATGTTTTTGTTGTCATGGCACCATAATATAATTTGAAAATTGTGCATTATTATTATTTATTGAGACACACTAGATAGAAAAGAACATTGATGAGATAATTTAAAGATAAATCAAATTATACATGTGTAGTGGGTTTAGTAGTTTTTGTAATATCCCACCTCTTTTCCTTATACTTGTAACCGAAAGTGTGATTGTGTACTCACTCATGGCAAGGAGCTTAAGCAGAGGCTCCATAGGTAAAAATCTGTAAGTATGATTATGAATTCGTAAGTTGTACTGTGAATTGTAGACTTAGGAGATTCAATACTTGACGCGACTAAAACTCTAGGGGCATGGAATCCACTAGGGGAAGAGGTTTAATGGCTAGATAGCCATGAGTTCAATGACGGGTTTCATCATAGTGTTGTGGGAACTTGTAACTGGCCTCTGATGTTCACTAATTGGAGTTAAGTTTAAAAGTGTTGTTTAAACTATGATTAAAGTGAGTCCTAGAGTGTGCTGTTGAAAAAATGATTAGTCATCACAAGGTATTAATAAACACCTATGATTTAACAATTAACATAACTGTTAGTATTAATAAGTGCTAATAAGAAAAATAAAGGAGTTAGTCTAGATATCATTGATATCCTTGTATTGACAAAAGAGACCAACAAAAAACTAATTAAGTGAATTAATTTAATTAGGAAATTTAAACGAAGTATGTAAGTTAGCTAAAGATCAGCTAAAAGAAATTATCTTAAGTTATTTTGGCTGAGTCAAGTTAATTGGTGAAGACTAGCTAAGTTAGGACAACTAGTTATGTTAGATAAAGTTAAGGTAAGTTAACATAAGATTAATTTATTAAATATTGGCTAATTTGCGTTATTATATAATTCTATCTAAGCTAAGGTAATTAATTCGCTCAACTAAATATAAATATAAAAGCTAACTAGTTATAGTTAAATAAGTTAAAGTTATAATCAACTAACTAGTTAAAAATTATGTTAAGTTAACTAATTATTTAAAGAGTAACTACGTTGACTTAAAATATAATTATTTTGTATATAATAAAATGTTATTTTAAAATGGGAGCTACTTGAAAAGGAGGGAGTTGTTCTTTTGGAAGTGAAGGATTTTGAACCTGCGAGGGATAGAATAGAATTACACTAAATCAGGTATTAGCACTTATAATCCCTATATAAAGGAGGTATGTTTTTTATATCAGTATTTACGTTGATAGGCGTATATATCTGATATTTTGGGAGTCGGACCTCTTTGAGTGGATCATCAAGATCCATGGGAGTTTGACATATGTAGCGCTTGGATCCTTTCCATCATCATATCACATTTTAGTTAAAGTTAATTACTAAGCTAGTTAATAGTTAAGCCTTCCTGCACTAACAGTTCATGTAGTGGTTGAGAGTGCGTGGCTTAAGTGTTCCAACCGTCGACTATGAAGGCCATGTGGCTGTATGTTATTCCATACACTGGCTAGAATCTCTCTTAAATCAAGACATGTGGGATCCTAGGGTAACTAACTCTGAACTGTTAGAAGAAAAATATAAAAAATATTGCTTGCTACGGACTGTGAAGTGAAAACAACGATTTTCTATCCTAACTACAGAGCATCGAACAAACAAGCGCAAAAATTATTAGGTAACGTGCCATTACTTTAATGATTAGATTATAGAAATGATTAGACTACTATGTGCCATTAGTTTAATGATTAGCCTGCAATTTTATTTTCAAGTTTCTCACAACTCTTGCACAAAGACATTTCTCCATCACCCTTTTCTCTCAGAGTCATCTTACTAGTCAAAGGTAGGCTCTTAGAGAATACCTTATGTTTTAGTTTTACAGAAAAACCTATGATATGATTTTACTAGCACTATTTCAGTATAAAAAGAAATACATTTAGATACAACCAATATTTTATGTTACGACTTCGACAGGAAGAATACTATTTCTTTAAAGTGAAAACAACATTTACAATACATTTAACCCTTATTAATAATGCCATGTTATGGCTTCAACAGGAAGAAATGTCCTTTTCAATAAGAGGTCTATTCATGCTCGGGCATCTCTAAACCAGAGTTCTATTGATTCCCAAAACCCTCAAAACTATTGTAATAAACCTGTTGTTTTCATTTTAAACAAGTAATTATTCAACACCATCTTATTCGGTGATAAAATTCTTAATAACTATTTAAACCTGAGAATGACAAATCTCAATGTTTCAACTTTACAGAAAAACCTGTGATATGATTTTACTAGCACTTCTTCAGTATAAACATAAATACATTTAGATAGAACCAATATTTTATGTTACGACTTTGACAGGAAGAAAATTATTTGTTTAAAATGAAAATAAAATTTACAATACATTTAACCCTTATAATAATGCCATGTTATGGCTTCAACAAGAAGAAATATCATTTTCAATCAGAGGTCTATTCATGCACAGGTATGTCTAAATCAGAGTTCTATTGATTCCAAAAATCCTCAAAACTATTTTAATAAAACTGTTGTTTTCATTTTAAACAAGTAATTATTCAACGCCATCTTATGCCGTGATAAAATTCTCAAAATCCCGTTAAGCCTGTCGTGGCTCTCCATCCTCATCTGTGCTAACAATAAACTCAGAGGTCGCTCTTCCTCTCGAATTCACTTTAATGTGGGTTTTATCTATCTATGTAGTTGACAAGGCAAATAATTTCATGGTCGAAGAGCTAAGTGTCATGGTCTCTCTCCTCAAGTGTGCCGAAACTAAAATCACAGGTGGATTTTTCTCTTAATTTCACTGATACAGATAAGGACTGTCGTTGTCCATAAATATTAATGTATTTCCAAATTGTCAAATCTATGCGTGGCTTATTCTGGTTTTTGTTGAGAAGAGGAGGAATTTCTCTGTTGACCCATCCTACCCAAAGCTCTACCACCTGGAATCAACATGGAATTCAAGTCTTGTCACTTCAGAATATGTTGGAAGGTGTATGCAGGTCACATTAAAGTTCTCATGACGAAGCCACATGGAGGGTTTTACTATCCTCGCTAGTGACCAAATAAAATTTAATACAAAACCATAAATACTTAATGGTCTTCCTAAAACTGGGAAATTGGTCGTGGAGGTATCTGTATCAACCTGTCGGAGCTCTATGTGGCTTACTATGGTTTTTCTCTGTCTTTTTTGGCCACAAGGGAAATAATTTCATGGTCAAAGAGCCAAGTGTCGTGGCTACCATTACCTGACCTAATTTAACATATAGAACACCGGATTAGCACCCTAAAATAACCTATAGAATATTGATTTATGGCATTAATAAGACCCAATATTTACCTAAATTAATTTAATTTAATTAACCTATACAACATTTAAATGTAATAAAACAAATTTGATTAAGGCCCGCAAACTAATAAAAAGCATTAACATTTAAATGTCATAAAAAAAATTTGATTAAGGCCTGCAAACTAATAAAGAGCATTAACAAGAGTTGAATACCAAGGTTCCATAACCAAAACAAAATACTTCATTTTATCTTATTCTAATAAAATATCTAAAAATCTTATATAAACTACTATATACATAACAAGCCCAAGAAACACCATGCTGAACAAAACAGTGTGATAGTATCTCTCTTAAATTAAGGACGCTAACTATTAAAGAGCATT
Source organism: Pseudotsuga menziesii (assembly GCA_001517045.1). NCBI lineage: Eukaryota > Viridiplantae > Streptophyta > Pinopsida > Pinales > Pinaceae > Pseudotsuga > Pseudotsuga menziesii. Next base: position 337,500 of record LPNX010577049.1, on the reverse strand, counting down.
AACAACAATTCAATACCAAGGTTCCATAACCAAATAAAAATACTGCATTTTATCTTATTGTAAGAAAATCTCTAAAACTATCATATAAACCACTATATACTTAAGAAGCCCAAGAAACACCATGCCAAACAAAACAGTGTGATAGAATATGTCTTAAATCAAATGCATTACGATGTTTCCCTCACAACACCAGAAAGGAGGGACAGAAGTCATATCTTGCAATCAGCGTTCGATCGAACCTTTGTGACAACGGGAATTTCTTCAAACATATTTTGCACTTTTTCGAGTACTATTCTTCAGGCATTTAAAGGTGAGTCCTAGCCAAAGACAATAAAAATACCAACCCAACAAACGAGGTTTACAGTATATGTTAACATATGGTTATTCATAGGTCTATTTATATAGAGAATGGAACCCTTATCATTAATGCTAAAACTTAAATAAAACTAAACTAAACAAGTAGAGATTGAACCACATATTTGTAAAAAAAAACAATTTTACACAATGCGATCAATATGAAACCCCTATCGTTCGCAGGTCTATTTACAAGTGCAATCTTAGATAAATAAAGGCCATATGTTATGAAAAGTATTCACACTGTTTCTGTTTATAAAAAAATATCGATAAAAAAAAACTACAGAGAGCTTAGAATCCATAGCCGAATGTTTGGCCACGACCGTAAAAATAAAAAATAGGTATGCCATGAAATTATATCCAATACTTTTCCCCCGCAGAAGGAGGCCTAAATATTTGTTTTCTAAAAAGGAAATCAAATGGAAAATCCAGTAGATTCTAAAACTAAATTACATTCCTTTGCAATAATTCCCAATGACCTCCTTAGAGCCACACAAGATAAGACACAGGCCTTACCAAGAAGGCGCTTCCATGATTTTAATGTCAAACCAACCATAGCCAAGACCTTTTCCTGAACCTGCAAAGTTGAGTTGGAGAATTGGTTATAACCTTCAACCGTAACTTAAATAGGCAAACGAAATTGAAATATTTGCAAATTTAGTTGCTCACCTTCTATCGTCTGAAGTCGAAGTAGGGTAAACCCTTGCCTTTTTGGCTCATGCAAGTATCAATTGGAACTTTTTTCGGCTCTGAACAAACAGGTTGAATAATTTTGTAACCATATAACAACCGGAAAGAATTAACTAGACAGTAGAGCCAATTCCTTGGCAAGAAACCAATATACATTACATCTTTTGGGTTTTTTCTTAACTTTTATTTGGTCACCAGTGAGGAGAGTAAAATACTCCACATGGATTGGGGGTTAGAACTTTATCATTATATGTAGGAGCAAGGGGAGAGAGCCACGACAAAACACAAAATCAAAAACCACACGCAGCCACGCAGAGCTTTCAAAAGTCAATATAAAGAACTCCATGGTTGATCCCAAATATCTCTTGCACTTGCATAAAAACATATATAAGGGTCAAAATAGAGAGAAAAAAATGATAACAAGCCCCATAGAGTTACATGTATCAGGGAATTAAAAATAAAAGGAAATTTGAAAGGAATTTTTTTTATCATTACATGTAGCAATGAATTCTAGAGGAAGAGCGGCATGTGAGTTTAGCATCGTCATAGATGAGGCGATAGAGCCACGAGACTAGGCTCTTTGACCAAGTGAAAGACCACAGTAATCCATGAAAATCTTGGACAAGTTTGTAATGGAAGCCATGAGACTTAGCTCTTCAACCAAAAAGACAGAGCAAAACAAGAGTAAGCCACACACAACTTTGACACGTTGATACAAATACCTCCACGACCGAATTCCAAGTTTTCTAAAGACTGTTAATCATTAAGGGTTTTGTATTAACTTTTATTTGGTCACTAGTGAGGAGAGTAAAACCCTCCAAATGGATTCGGTGTGAGAACTTTAATGCTACCTGCGTACACCGGCCCACATACTCCAAAGAGACAAGACTTGGACACTATGTTGATTCTAGGTGGCAGACATTTGACACGTGACATGAGAACTCTATTGCTATTCTCCTAGACCTATCCACAAACCGAAGCAACAATTTAAACATATATAATTTCTATAAAAACCTATATATATCCATTTTATAATGTTAACTAAAGATATATATATCCCAACTTTATAACATTATGTATATATACCATATTCAATATTAAATTTCAAACATGTAGAATGAACTTATTCAAATTCTACTACAAATGAATATACATTAAGAAGATCACAACTTATCATTTTAATGATCATATGGGATCTATCATTTATTGAAATCCATGTTACAACAAGATCACAATTTATCATTTCTTGTAATCCATGTTACAACTATACCTTAATAAATCTACACCAATAGAGATTGACGATAACTATTTAGAATTTCATTAAATTAATTCATACCTATCTTACAGCTTAAAAGATTTATAGATGGATTCTAGCTTCTTGAGGAAAAAAAATTAATGGATTTATGCAACTTTGAACAAAATAAAAGATGGGATTTCTTCTATTTCTTTCACTATTGTTCATATTGAGTAGATTTGAGAAGGAAACATTTTCTACACCGTGTTGTTAGAGTAACGCACTTGGTGTAATATAACTTTCTGCGAGAAATCTCTGTTCAACCAACATAAACATTTCTTGGGACGAGGAAATGATAGATAGAGTTTTGGGTAGATATTGTGTAGAGTGGAGAAAGACCTTGTTTTTAAGAAAATTAGGTGAGGAAATTAGGGTATGAGTGAACGTCATTCGACAGTTTGAATAGAAATCATTAAACCATATATATTTCTCCAAATATATTTCAAAATTTGTTTGTTGATTTAATTAAATCCAAATATTGGTTCAAATTATATTTACTTGGAGTTCAATATGCATTCATTTGAATTGGATTGAAATCCCCATTTCACTTTGAATTACATTTTCAGGGCTTAGGATCATTTATAAATTTGCTTTGCAATTGAGGTTCGTCCATTCCATTATTTTTATTGGAATATGTAGTGAACCCCATTCACAACTGGAAAAGTTTGATTGTAGAATTAGTTTATATGGTGCTTGATATAGTGCTTAATTTCTTTTAGTATCACAATATTTTATACACGATATATTTTTATCTTACCAAATTCGAAGTAGAATAGTAACCCACAAACTAAAAGGAAACGACTTAAGATTTAGGGACCCAAAAAAAAGAAAAAAGGAAACGGCTTTATGTTTACCTGTATCAATGAAATAGAGAGGAAGAGCCAGCTGTCAGTTTAGTGTTGGCACAGATGAGGAGATAGGGCCACTATACTCGGCTCTTCGAACAACAATTTCTTTATAGTGAAAAACCACACTAAGCCACGCAGAGCTCTGATAGGGTGGTAATGGAAGCCACAACACTTGACTCTTCAACCTGAAAATCTTAACCTTGTCCACAAAATAGACACAGAAAAGCAACAATAAGTCACACAAAACTCTCACATGGTGGCAATGGCAGCCACAACACTTGTCTCTTTGACCACACAATTCTTAACCTTGTCAAGAAAAAAGACAGAGAAAAACCATAGTAAGCCATGCAGAGCTCTGATAGGCTAGTAATGGAAGCCATGACACTCAACTCTCCGACCTCTAAATTGTTAACCTTATGGACAAAACATACAGAGAAAATCTATGGTAAGCGACACAGAGCCTTGACAAAATGGAAATGGGAGCACCGACACTCGGCTCTTGGACCATGAATTTTTTAACCTTGTTAAGAAAACACACAGAAAAATCACAGTAAGCCATGCAAAACTTTGATAGGGTCGTAATGGTAGCCACGACACTCGGCTCTTCGACCATGAAATTATCAACGTTCTGCACAAAAAAACCATAGAAAAACCATGGTAAGCCACGCAAATTTGTGACATGCTGATACAAATACCTCCATGACCGATTTCGTAGTTTTAGGAATAACATTAAGTATTTAGGGTTTGGTCACCAGCGTGGAGAGTAAAAGCCTGCACATGGCTTCGGCTTGATAAATTTAATAGTACTTGCATACACCTGTTCATACATTCCGAGGTGACAATACTTGGACTCTATCGTGATTCCATGTGGCTCTATTCTTTAATGTCAAGGAAGCAACATTAAAATTAATTAACGAGACTAAAATCCTCAATATAACTACAACGCGATAACTGTAATGTTAGCTACGTACACTTGTTCACGCATTCTGACGCGATAACATTTGGACGTTGTCGTGGTTCCATTACCACCTATTGTTATTCCATGTCATATATATTTGATATGATTTCCAAAAATAATAAATAATAACAAATAAAAATTTAAAATATTTCATTATTATAAATATAAAATAAAACATTTAAAAATTATAATGTAATACCCCGAATTTTGGACCTAACACTTATAGGCATGTGCCTATTGATTATGATGATTATCTTGATGTTTTATTTGTTGATGTATTTGTAACTTCATAATGTATTCATCTGTATTTCTTATGTATTGTAACCCGATGTTTATTCCGGGATGTATTTGTGATGTACTTGAGTCATTTCATACCTCGATGTTTATTCTGGGAAGTTTCTATAATGTGAAAGTCATGTCAAGTCATTGTGGGTAACCCTCCTATTGGTCAAGGGTTAAAGTCCCCACAGTTATGGGGCCCTTGGTTTATTAGACTATCCTAGAGAATTTCACCCTAGTTGATTCATTGTAAGTCGGGGCAATAGTCCCCACTATTGTGTTACCCTCCTATTGGTCGAAGGAGGCAAAGTCCCCACAAGTGATTGGGCACTAGGGTTATTAGACACGCCTAGAGATGTCGGCTCTAGTAAGTAATTGTTAAGTGAGGATGACATGTTGGAGTGGATTCTAAGTGAATGGAAGAATATAAATAGAGATTGAGTCTCTCTATTTATCATACACACACTCACTTATTGGGGCGCATGAGTGAGAAAGGAGAAGCTCTCTTAGTGTGAGAGAGAGAGACTGCTGCTGTCGGGAGATCATCTTACTGTTTTGGGGTTTTACCTTTTGGTGCTGATTCTATCTCTGAGGAAGTTGTGAGGTTTTATCCTTTACGGTTTCCCTAAGAAAATTTCTTTGTGTCTCTTGTCTCTTGTGTTTTACTACTGTGCATGTTATTCTCTCAGTTAAAGATCCTAAGATCATTAGAGGAAATTTCAACTCAAAATGGGCCTTTTAACTTTTATTCAAATTCCATGTCATCATGTGTTAGCTAATGAAATTGCTTTGAATTTGAAATACCGTATAGGTCTTAAACATTTTTTTAATATAAATTTGGGGATAGGTATCATAAACAAAACTACTTTTTTTGTTTGTATTTTTGACATATCTCCCTGTGTTTTTACTCAAATTTCGATCGGGAGAGCTCGTTGGATGCGGAACTAAATTCTGCATCCAACGAGTACCCACTCGGCATACTTTTGACTGACCCCGCTACCCCAAAAACAAGAAATACCTGAAAAAATGAAATGATGATGTCATCATTCCACTTTTTCAGGTATTTCTTATTCTTGGGGTAGCGGGGTCCATTAAAAGTATGCCGAGTGGGTACTCGTTGGATGCGGAATTTAATTCTGCATCCAATGAGCTCTCCCGATTGAAATTTGAGTAAAAACACAGGGAGATATGTCAAAAATACAAACAAAAAAGTAGTTTTTTTCTTTTCTTCCTTCAAAATTAATAAATATTATTTTATTATTTTAACTATTATTTTACTAGTTCATTTTAGGAGGCCCATTTTTAGTTGAAATTTTCTCTAATGCATAATGCTAGCTTATATGATAAAAATCTAACATGGTATCAGAGCTAACCTAAGAAGAAGACATTGCACAACTATGGAAGCTAGGGATTATTAATTTTTGGGTTTCTCTCCACAATCCATCAGCAAAAGTATGCTAGGATGACTCTGCATTGGAGGGTGCATCCTTCTGTCGAAGCAGAATTCAATTCCGAGCAGTTTTAGTTTTTGGTGTGAAAAATTAGGGCTTTCTACAGAAGAGGAGTTTTTGGGTGAACCTGACATAGGATTTTTCTCCTCATCAAAATCGAACTTTAGAGACCTGGATCAATAAATTTGGTTGGGTGAAACTCCAGGAAAGTCAAACCCTAGTTTGACCCCGAGCTAGAAAAACCCTAAATACTAAAACTGCTAAGTTTTGGTACATTCTCTATATCCTGTGATTTGAAAAGTCTCAGGAGCTAAAAATTGCAGGGTCCATACACACGGTCCCGATGAACACTGTGTCCAATATTCAGCCTTCTATTCGCTATATTCTAGGAGATATGATCCCTCCAAGTTAGGGTTCCAGTCTCTTCCAGAATTCATCCCTAAACAGGACACCTAGGGAGAATTGCTAAAAATTGGGATACAGAGGTCCAAATGGAATTCCTCAATATGTTATAGAAAGGGAATGGACTTTATTTTTTGTGGTCCAAATTTCAGACCCAGAAGATGAAATAGTGACACGTTGCAGTCTGTACAACATCATTGTTCTGAACAGTCCTGTAACAGGTCACCTTGGTAAAAGGATCATAAATCCCAATTTGTGAAACCAATTGTGATGAAACCTATGGTGTTAGATTAAGGACATGTGAGGTTACCTCAGTGTGAAATATAAAACACAATGGAGCATTAATTGCATATATATCAGAGAAACAGTGACATGAATGTTTGTATAAGAAATTGGAAAACTAGGGCTTCCTGTTCCGGGAGCTTCCCTCCACTGTTTTCGGAAAAGGAGTACATTGGAAAGCTCCATTTGAAGAGATATATCTGTCTATCCAATTAGATCTGAAATATTCCATGTCTTGAAAATTAGGTTTTCTGTGACAAACCCTAGATCAACCAGCTCCAGAACCAGGACAGACACCTCAAATCGGTAAGATCTAATCCTTTGCTATTTTCATTTGAGGTTCTCATATCAAAGTGATATATCACATCAACTTGATGATAATCTTGGTGAAGTTGAAAACTTCCAAGTATGGAAGTATATGATCTCTTTGAAGAAAATGAATTAGACATCTACATGAGTAGGGAGGTTCCAGTTCCATAGGGAGATGAGGTTCGAAGCCTTACACAAGAAGAACTTGGTCAAGGCCAAGAACATCATTGTTGATTCAATCACGGATCAACTTGTACCACAAGTGTCTTCCCTAAAGACATCGAAGATGTTTGATTCCTTGACAAAGCTATTTGAATGGAAGGACATACATCAGAAGATGACCTTAAGAAACCAGTTGAAGAATGTGAAGATCCAGACTGCAGAGACCATGTAGTCATAAGGGTCTCTCAAATCAAAGAACAACTTGAAGTGGTAAAAGAAAAAGTGAAGAATGCAGAAATGGTGATGGCGACCTTGAATGGCCTCCTAGGATCATGGGATTCATTCATTCGAGGAATCTATGCCAAAAGGAAGTGATTAATTTGAGTAGACTCTGGGAAGAATAAGAAGCTCGACTCATAAGAAGAGAAGAGAAGATGGGAGCAATTGAAGATCAAGCTTTCACCTTCCAAAGAAGATACCTCAAGTGATGAGGAATATGAAGAACTAAAATCTTGAATAACCTCTTATCAACCTTAGCATTTGGATAAGAAACGATGCTATTATGTATGAATAAGATGATGATGCTAAAGGCTCAAGAAGGAGTCTACCCACAAAACAAATAAAGATAAGTATTCAATTGTCATTTCATTGTTTTGTTATGCATTTGTTTATATTCAGTTAATGTATTATGCATGATAGAATGTTTGCATTAATGACAGTATACTACTAATATGCATGTGATGGGTAAGTAGCTCATGGTGCTATACAACTCTCCATTGCTACTTATCTAGAATGAAACCTCTTTGCGCACATATTGGATTAGTGCACAATCTCAATGTTGTCTTGGTAGAGATGGAAGGCATCTAGAAAAATGTCTTGAGATATGGATGAATGTTGTATTGGCTAAAGTAGTTGCATGAACATATATTTATGCATAAGAATTTTTCAGTATGAATATTCCTTATGAAATGTTTCTAACCATACAAATGCATTTGACTTGTAGGAAAGATCGCATACATAATCGCCTACAAGCAAAGAAGAATGAAGACTTCTTCCGAAGAACAAGTGACGACAGTTCAAAGACAAAGAATAATATGATGAGTGCAGTGACATCATTGATGCAGAACCTTCCATCCATGACGAAGAAAGGGAAGACCAGTTCAAGAAAAATGATGTCTATGATGTAGCATCGAGACGTGAAGAGAAGTTCATAGTTCCATCATGCAGTAGTTGGAAACATCATGGATAACACATACACAATGAGCTTGATGAATATCTAAATCTATGCTACAAGGTTGATAGAGGATGACAAGCTCATAGATGGGTGTGAAAAGAACTTTTGAAAAAGTTCAAGATAGAGGATCCTGGTATCTAGTGATCCTAGATGGATACTACTTGTCACTACGGTACATAATGTTTCAGTGCATAGAGTAAGAAAGACAGAGGGAGAATGATGCTCTACTTCGGAGGGAGTGACTGCAGAGGATCTTGAGGTTCGACATGGTATGACATGATGGATAGATTACTGATGACTCTAGGCGGTACTGAGATTAAAGAAGATTCCAACCTTTGCTTCAAGGTTGAAGGTGGAAGACCAATGATGCTCCTGTTATGTGTCGATGCACTATTTTCTAGGCATGGAGTTGTGGACAAAGGAAGTATGTAGTAGAGGTCTCGAAGAGGTTTAGGATGATGGACTACATGACCAAACCTATGGCATCAAAGCTGATGCTATTGAGTGTTCCTTTATCAGAGATGGTGGATGCCATGATGTATCATCAGATGATTTGTTCCTTGATGTACCTGACAAATACGAGATGAGATATTTGCTTTTCTATGAACACATTGAGACATGTTCACCTGATGGTTGCAAAGCATGTAGTAAGGTACCTGAAGGGTATAGTTGATTATGGGCTCAAGTATGAGGTGAATCAAAAGATTATGTGGATTTGTATTGGGAAAGCAGTTCCATTTATAGGAAGAGCACTTCGAGGTGCTACTTCAGAATGGGATCAAGTGTGATCTCTTGGTTAGGCAAGATGGAGGCCTACATGGCGTTGAGTACATTTGAGGCAAAAGATGTTGCCACTTGCTATTTGGGAGGTAGTATGTTTCTTTTGAAAACTAATATTTGATTTGGTTGATCTGACTTGCATTTGTTGTATGATGCAGAGAGGAGAAGTGATCCATATCAAGATCTATTGAAAGAAGTATTTCTAGCATAGTTGATGAGACAGGTTGCCCTTAGATGTAATCGGTCATGGTGAAGCTTGTAGGTCATCCTTGGACATAATCAGCCTTGGTGTGATTCTATGCTAGAAATGGCCAAAGTGAAGTTTGAGTACTTCAAGGAGAAGCTTTGTGTTCTTGAGATCGAGGTTCCCTCTAAGGGGAAATGATGAGACAAAAAGCCATTCTGATGAGTAGGTTAGATGTAAGGGCTGAGCCATTCTATCATGGTGAGAGGATTGGTTCCTTTAATGTCAGATATGAGTGCTGAGCCATTCTGATATCACTATAGGATTGGTTCCTACATGATTAGATATAAGGGCTATCGCCATTCTTGGAATGGAGGTGCGTGGTCAGTTACCAGAAAAACTCAGTCTGAGATTGAGGGTTGTTCTGATATGACTGTGAGATGTGTTCTCATATGATCAGATATCAGTGCATGGACATTCTTATGTGATAGAGGGATGTGTTCCCACTTGATCAAATGTAAGGGCTGAGCCATCCTGTGATGGTTAAAGGATTAGGTTCCTCCCATGTCAGATGTGAGTGCTGGCCATTCTGATGAGTAGGTCAGATGTAAGGGCTACCACCATTCTGAGGAGCAGGTCATATGTGAGTGCTGGCCATTCTGATGTAGGATAAGATCCTACATAGATGTAAGGGCTACCTCCTTTCTGACGAGTATGTCAGATGTGAGTGATGGCCATTCTGATGTGAGTGTAGGATTGGGTCCTACATGATTAGATATAAGGGCTACTGCCTTTCTGATGAGTAGGTCAAATGTGAGTGCTGTCCATTCTTATGAGTAGGTCAAATGTAAGGACTACCACCTTTCTGACAAGTAGGTCAGATGTGAGTGCTGGTCATTCTGATGAGTAGGTCAGATGTAAGGGATATTTCCTTTCTGATGAGCAGGTCATATGTGAGTGCTGGCCATTCTAATGAGTAGGTCAGATGTAAGGGATACCAAGGACCTATGAGGAGGTAGGAATACGCCCAGCATGAAAGAAGGTTGGCTCTATAGAACTTCCTATGTCGAGAAGAATCATGAGATAGCACATATGATGATGACCAAAGGAGATCCAGATCGAGCTATGATCTAGATCTAGTTATGATGACTCCGGGAGATCCAGATCGAGTGATGATCCAGATCCAGCAGTGATGATCCAGATCAAGTGATGATCTAGATTTAGTGATGATGATCGAAATTGAGTGATGATCTAGATTCAGTTATGATGATCTAGATCGAGTGATGATCTAGATTCAATGATGATGATCTAAATCGAGTGATGATCTATATTTGGTGATGATGATCTAGATCAAGTGATGATCTAGATTTGGTGATGATGATCCAGATCGAGTGATGATCTAGATTTAGTGACGATGATCCAAATCAAGTGATGATCTAGATTCAGTGATGATGATCCAGATCAAGTGATGATCCATATTCAGTGATGATGATCCAGATCAAGTGATGATCTAGATTAAGTGATGATGATCCAGATCGAGTGATGATCCAGATTCAGTGATGATGATCTAGATCGAGTGATGATCCAGATCCAGTGATGATGATCTAGATTGAGTGATGATCCAGATCCAGATGAAGATGACGAGAACTCAATGATGATCCAGATGATACAGAGAAGAAGAATTTTGCTGATAAATTGTGTTGAGAGAATACCTTCCTAGTTAAGAGGAAGTGTTGATGTATTTGTAACTTCGGAATATATTAATCTATATTTCTTATGTATTATAACCCGATGTTTATTCTGGGATGTATTTGTGATGTACTTAAGTCATGTCATGCCTCGATTTTTATTCCAAGAAGTTTCTATAATGTGAAAGTCATGTCAAGTCATTATGGCCAAGGGTTAAAGTCCCCACAGTTATGGGGCCCTTGGGTTATTAGACTATCCTAGAGAATTCGACCCTAGGTGAGTCATTGTAAGTCGGGACAATAGTCCCCACCATTGTGTTACCCTCCTATTTGTTGGAGGAGCCAAAGTCCCCACAAGTGATGGGGCACTAGGGTTATTAGACACACCTAGAGATGTCAACTCTAGTAAGTAATTGTTAAGTGAGGCCAACATGTTGGAGTGGATTCCAAGTGAATGGAAGAATATAAATAGAGAGTGGGTCTCTCTATTTATCATACACACACTCACTCATTGGGGCGCATGAGTGAGGAAGGAGAAGCTCTCTTAGTGAGAGAGAGAGAGAGACAGCTGCTGTCAGGAGATCATCTTACTGTTTTGGGGTTTTACTTTTTGGTGCCGATTCTATCTCTGAGGAAGTTGTGGGGTTTTATCCTTTATGGTTTCCCCGAGGAAAATTCTTTGTGTCTCTTGTCTCTTGTGTTTCATTGTTGTGCATGTTATTCTCTTAGTTAAATATCCTAATATCATAATGCTAAATTATATGATAAAAATCTAACATTATTCTTATATTGGGTAAAAAACCCTAGTGCATATGAACATGATGATTTGTTTTATATATTGGCCATAAGACAATTATTGAAGATATATATATATATGATTGTTTGTGTTGGGCATGGACCGTGAAGCACATGACTTATCAGATGCTTTTTGTTGAGCAGGAAGCTCTGGAGCACTCGAGTGATGGATGTTTTGTGTTGACCGAAAAGCTCTGGAGCAGTTGAGTGATTAATGATTTGTGTTGAGCGGAAATCTCTAGAGCACTAGAGTGGTTGATGTTTTGTGTTGAGCGGGAAGGTCTAGAGCACTTGACTGATTGATGATTTGTGTTGAGTGGAAAGCTCTAGAAAACTTGAGTTATTGATGATTTCTGTTGAGCGAGAAGCTATGGATCACATGAGTGCTTACCTTTGTGTTGAGAGAGAAGCTCTGGAACACATGAAAAGATAATTGGAATTCTTGGGAATAAGCCCTGGATCCTTCCATGTTGATGTTTAGCATAAGCTTTGGAACATCGGATCCTGGGCCATTGTATCCCTAGGTGTGTCATACAAGTACATCCTAGCATTAGTCTTGAGTGAGGAGATCTGGAATTGCACTAAATTGTAACTCCATGTTAAAGCATTGAGTATTGGATTTGGTAAGCGCTAGGGTTTAGTGAAAAGAATTTAATAAACTTCTGAGTGAAAATGAGTTGAGAAAAATATTGATCTCATCATACTTATTTATAAGTGATTAACTAAAATTTCAAATTTCTATATTCTCATCAAAGTACTGAAGAAATACCACGTTATACGAGGGAAATCCAACATGTAAGGATGTTTAGAGTTGCCTAACCTAGTAGACCTAAACCATCTACCTACTTGACCTTAATGAAGAAGAAGTGTCATTAAGTCTAGGGATCAAGGTATATGATGCCCAGATAAAAGTATTAACAAGTGATATATTATTATGTACTTTATACATGGTATGTATAAAGAGTCAAATATAACAATAATATTAATGATGAAAGAGAAAGAAATGCTCCATCAAATTATTATTTATTATGAAAAGATAATAAATAGTCCCAAATCCTAAAAAGTCTAATTAGGAACTAGTAGAAAGTTCCTAAGTTAAAATATTAAAAATTACCCAAAATAATTGAAAAGGGTTAAATCAGGAAACTGATGTTTCTTCATTTAACTGTCCCTTTGACTGAAAATTTCTTTCTATAAAGACTCAAGCCAAGGAAAGGTTGGCGTTATGATCTATCATTAGAGGAGTCATTTCTTTCTACTTGTTTTCTCTCAAGTAAATTCTTGGAGAACAATTTTCTGGAAGGAAAAAGGAGAACTAATCAAGATCTGATATACCAGATAGGAAACCCTGCCTTAGGAGCTCTAAGATACTTGCATGTTGCGTCCAACTCGGGTGGATCCATATAAAAACGAGGAATGGTTTCGGGTCATGGTTGGGTGGAATGTTGTAGTTCCCAAGTGATCTGGTCATCAAAATCAAAGGTCACATCTATCTTGAATTGTTTATACTAGTTATTTGAGTGTGTAGGTTCAACCATTATCAGAGCTTCAATTTACAAGTATGAATCCCTCGACTATCTATTCTACTTTCCTAGAATAAATGCTAGCTACATTATGTAAATGATTACTTTGCATTATCTAACCCAATGTATATGTTTCTCTGTCTAAAAATTCTATGGTTTTCATAAGCTATCTCTACATTTAAATCCAAGATAAATAAACCATTAATACCTTTCAAGGTCTGTCTCATTAAATACAAACTAAATAGTAAATCATTCCATTAAATAACAACATTATAATTAAATGAGCAAGAAGTATCATGACCATTCTTTTGGTCCAACGATTCACCTCTCTCTTCACATCTAAATCCATAGTCCTAGTAAGTAAAATAATTAACATTATAATTACATGCACAAACAATTCAAAGGTCCCATCTCATAAAGATCATAAACATTAATTATAAAAAGAGGTCATGACTTCGATCCATGTGGGTTCACCACCCAAGTCGCAGGCCTAAATCAAACAACCATATAATTTATGCTTAAATAGTAACCAAACTCACATAACATACATCTCATTCCATATAATGAATTGAACAAATATATCATTACACACGAATCATTTCTTGTATTAAACAAAATCAAAATTGTACCACAGTTACAAATAATTACAATGTGAACATGAATCAAATCCTATGGGAATACAAGCCCAACCCTCAACTAATCAAATAAACAACCCAATAACCTACAACAAGGTCGTAAGACCTTAGTCTTTGTCCAATGCTGTAAGCATGGCCTTGGCCCAATTATTTTATTACACAGTCAATTTAAAAATCTATCTACAGTAACAAAGACCATCGTGGGCTTGCACCCCTGGATCCCATATAATCCACATTATGTAATAAACCCACAATATCATTTAGTGGTAAAAAAACCATCTGAAGCTATCCAGAGAATTCACCCACGCCACGACATGTCAAATAAAAATACACATTATGGATATAATCGACAAACTAACTCTGTTAATGATTTCACCCAAACAAACTAATCAACGAAGTATAAGCAGTAATGAAATACATTGGAGGTATCGTATCCAGTAAGGGAAAGGATCAACCAACATACGGCATGGCCTTTACCCTATGCTATCAAACATTACATCAAATAATAAATACTCAACACACAGACCACAATGAAGGTGTATGCCTGTTTATCAACCATTAACACAACATAAATTCCATCAACCCACACAATAAGTGTAATAACCATAGCCACTTTATAAATGCAGAGTATTTACATTATGAACAGTAATGCCATCATGGCATTCACATCCACATAGGCGCCAATGGGATAAGGCACCATTGCAAGCAATAGTGTATACCATGGCTCAAAATCCCCAAATCCATTTATGATTTACATAACCCAAAATTTAATACATACAGTCTGTGAGGATGCAAGATTGCTCCATGGCCAAAAACACCACACCATTAATTTAAAAACCCAATAATGTTCATTACAAGCTTGAAGGTGAATTCAAACCCCATAGAGAACCCCAAAAACAAACGATGAAACACCACAAAGACAGGCTGAGGGACAACAAGCGCAAGATTGTTGGCAAGTATTACCTTGCACTTCTCTCATGGTCAAACCCAAGACAGAGCTTGAGCCATGTTGCACTTCCTCATACCTTGGCATCTTCAACCAACCAGTGAAACCATGAGTTATAAGTATGGGAACGATAGAAGCTTCCAGACAACATCAAATAGTAGGAAAGAAAACCCCAAGGGAAGCTTACCTTTCAAGTCTAGAGGCCGCCTCCATTTCTCCTATGCAGAGTCAAGACCAAACCCAAAATGACAAGTGAATTTACCAAACCATCGTCCACCAAGCCTAAGTTTGGGTTTCCACGAAAACCAAGGTGCATTTATGGCACCAACTGGTTTCCAACCTCAAAGCCCCAAAACCCACTTTTCCATAGTTGACATCATTTCCAAATGATAGTCTCTATTACCATGGATTTTGTTAAACCCCAATGTATAAGGTTCAAACCATATGATATGTCACCACACCAAATCATATCACAAGGTTAATATATTACAAGATTATGTTTAGTGCATAGTCTAGGTATAGTATGCGCTAGTCCAAGGTTTAAGCCACAAGGCATACAACATATATACCATAGCCTTGAAGCCTTAATCCAATACAATGTGATTGCACTAAGCTTAATGCTTAGTGAATAGGGCATATGAATTATGTCATGTTAATATTTAATCCCCTTAAAAATCAAAGGTCTGGTTTTAAGCCAAGATAATAACCTGCAAATAAGAAAACATAGGAGATGTTAATAATTTGATAACATAAATGTAGGATGTAAAATAAACTAAGATGTAAACGATGAAATATAAAACCATAATGAAGTAGAAGTAATGTACAGGAAATTTAGCTATGATAACTAAATTGAAGAGAATAGCAATTACCATGTTATAACTCTGAGTCGGTAAGGAAATGTAACAACCAATAGTAGGTCCTATAGGATCAAGACATTCAGTACTCTTTAAAGAAGACCCTGTTGTAAAGTATGATCTGCATATGAAATAAAATATGTTCCTTAGTTAAGAGAACTAAGTAAGCCTGTGAGCAAATAAACACCTTTAACTCTCAAACTGTGATGGTAGAACGAGTCCCACCACTCCGCCCACTTTGTCTCCACAAACAAAGTTAAGTTAGGACTTTATAAATAAACAAGTATGACTATGCAGAAAGGAAGAAGCATTTAAATCCAATAATGACACATACATGACAGATATATAAACATAATACTAAGTAGTAAACAACAATACAACATCGTAATTAAAGTACATTAATAATAATGACTCGAAGTAAATGACAGAATGTAAGAACATCTTACGAGTAAAAAATGGTACATGAAGTGTATAATATAGTTCCGCAAGTCAATAATGTTCCGTCTAGGTAATTTTTACTAGCCTAATTTTTTTTTTAATTTTTTAGTTTGTGGGACATTAGAAGTGGTATCAAAGCCCAGTTTGAATACTAAGAGACCTATGGGCACACCAAGAACTTATTGCCATGAAAATAAAGTATGATATTAAATTTGTTACTAACAGGAAATTTTTCTGTTATTTAATTTTTTTTTTTAAATTACAGGAAACGTTTTCTGAACAGTTCAGTTTATGAAGACTGAGGAAGATGACAGCCGGTAAGGAAGAATGAACACCCCCACACCAAAAGGAGAACTGGTGGTGGAGATGAATTTTGATATTTTGAATACTATACACAGACTTCAAGTAGAATTGTGAAGTCTCAAAGAAGACAGTCTGAACAAAAGAAAAGAATAGAAAGCTATAAATGAAGCATTACTATGAAATATGATGAGAGGAATCCCGCAAGGTAAACCTACCCAGTCCACAAACATTTATGAAAGAGAACCTTACCATAAATGAGACAGCAGCAAAAGAGAAGGAGAAAAAGAGGAACATACCCCTGAAGCACCGAAAAGAGATCATCACAGACCTTCCACTGATGACACTTTCTCCTTGAAGAAAGAAACAAATAAGTAATGACAGTCTTCAGGGGGAGTTTCAAAAAATAAGAGCCCCGACCTATGAAGGTGAAGTCAACACTAGGGAAAAGGCTGAAGAGTGGCTACTGGGCACGAGTAAGTATTTCTAGGTTCATAACTACTTAAGTGATATGCGGGCTCGTCTTTCCATCTATAACTTGAATTTCAAGGTAGCTAGATGGTGGAGAGATTTAAAATATATGTTGAAAAGGTTCTTTGACAGAAAAGTGAAAGAGTTTCATGAACTATGCATGGGATCCATGGCTATGGATGTGTTTATTAACAAATTTCTAGATCTGTTGCATTATGTACCATACATCAAAGAAGAAAAGGTAAATATCCAACAGTTCCTAGGATGTCTTCATCCCAGTTTTCAGGACAGGATTGAATTCGACATGCCTAAGATCTTGGATACCACACTGCATAAATCTAAGCTTTGTTATGAGCATGGAAAACTAAGGAAGAAGAACATGAACCGAAACTGAGACAAGTCTAAAAAACTTCTCTGATAAATACAAACCTAGGTCCAACCCACAGCCATACAGAAATCATAATAACAGCTTTCAAGCGAACCAAAACTTTAATAAATCTCATCTGAAGCCTTATGTACCAACTGCTAATGTTAACAAGCCAATAGCAAGTGGAGCCAATGCTACCCTGCTACAAATCAAGTGCTAGAAATGCAGCAAGCCTCATTATGCCTGATATTGTAAGAACAAGACCAGTGAAGTCTTACATAACTTACATGAAGAACCAACCATTGAGGACATAGCTGAAATGCTGCAGATCTATGCAGCATTGGATGGATGACGGGAAGACCATCAAGATACAATGTTTTAAATAGAAGGTAATATCTTTAACATTTATATTTCAATCCTTATTGATCCTGGTGCTTTCCGGAGCTATGTTTCACCTAAAATTGTTGATGAATGGAAGCTATTCAAAGTAAAACATGATAAACCTTGGCTGGTTCAATTAGCCATAGGTACAAAACAAAAACTTTCAGAAATTGTTAAAGAATGTGAGGTAAACTTGAATGGTTTTCCTATGAAAGTAAACCTGAACATCCTACCTTTAGGATCACAATATGTACTTATCGGCATGGACTGGTTGGAACAACACAAGTCTATCTTCTGTATTGATAGCCTAGGGAACCAAGTGAAGGTTCATGGAATTCCAAATAAAGTTTCGGTAAGACAAATATCTACCTTACAAGTGAAGAAATGCATTAGGAAAGGCTATAAGTTGTTTGCGGTGAACATTCGAGACATAGAGTTTGATAAATAGCAACGTATAGAAGAATTTCCCATTCTTGAAGAACTAGGGGATGTGTTTCCCAAGGAAATCCTAGGACTACCTCCTAAACAAGACCTATACTTTTCCATCGAACTGACCCCCGGATCAGTTCTGACTTCAAAATCCCCTTACCGCATGAGTGCACCTGAGTTGGTGGACCTCAAATTGTAGTTGCAGGATTTGATAGAGAAAGGGTATATCCCACCCAGTGTGTCTCCTTGGGTAGCACCGATATTTTTCATAATGAAGAAGGATGGTACGATGTGGATGTGCATCGATTACCGTTAGTTTAACAGCATGACTATCAAGAAAATTTATCCACTCCCTAGGATCGATGACTTATTCGATCAGATGGGAGGAGCTAAAATCTTTTGAAATATTGCACTGCATTCTGGGTACCATCAGGTATGGATTCACGATGAGGATATTCACAAAACCGCCTTTCGTACAAGGTATGGGAACTATGAGTTTATAGTGATGTCATTTGGGTTGACCAATGCACCCATGAACTTTATGTGTATGATGAACAACATATTCAATAGGTATCTAGATAATTTCAGCTTGGTCTTTATAGACGACATACTGCTTTATTCAAATAATAAAGAAGAACACGAAGAACACCTTCGCATAGTACCACAAGTGTTGAGAGAGCACCAATTTTACTCTAAGTTTAGTAATTGTGATTTTTACAAACCACAGATACAGTATTTAGGTCACATTGTCTCCAAGACAGGGATAGTTGTGGGACTAGAAAATATTAAATTCATAACGTATTGGCCTACCCCTTCTAGTGTCACTAACATTAGGTCTGTTTTAGGATTAGCAAGATATTATCGAAATTTCATTGAGAACTTCTTGAGAATCGCTTGCCCCATGACCTCTTTGTAGAAGAAAGAAAGTAAGTTCTTATGGACCACCAAGTGTGAAGAACGTTTTCAAAAGCTTAAGCATCTTTTGATGACCGCACCGGTGTTACAAATTACGGATCTCTATGAGGATTTCATTTTTTGAATGGATGTAACCAAGGAAGGAATTGGAGGAGTCCTCTTGTAGAATGATCACGCAATCTATTATGAACCATGAAAGTTAAAAGAGCATGAGAAAAATTACCCTATGCATGATCTTGAGTTAGGTGCCATCGTCCATGCTTTGAGGATGTGGAGGCACTACCTCATGTGAAGGAAATTCCTTCTGAAGATAGACAATATGAGTCTGAAGTATTTATTTGATCAACCAGATCTGAATGCGAGGCAAGCCATATGGTTGGATTTCCTCAACGAATACCATTTCGAGCTAAATCACATTAAGAGAAAATAGAATAAGGTTGCCGATGCTTTGAGCCAACGAACTCATATGATTTATGAGGTGACCTTGAGTCAAACCATTGCACATTTGCATGAGAGGATTAGAATGACCAACGAAGTTGACCTCTTCTATGTGGAAATCCTCAAGAAGTTCCAGCAGGACAGGTTGTTTCAACAAGAAAAAGAGTAAAAGGTAGACCAATCTGGACTGCCATGGTCCAAGGATCATTTGTATGTTCCAGAAGGAGGGCACATTTGGTCCCACATCCTCATGGAATTTCAGCGGGAACCCTACTCCAGGCACCTGGGATATCAAAAGATGATATCAACTGTCAAGAGACACTTTTTCTGGCCTAATTTAAAGGCCTACATTGCAATGTTTATTGCAAAATGTCAGCTAGTCAAATCTAAGCATCAACATCTTGTAGGAATGTTGCAGCCATTTCCTATTCCAGAATGGAAGTGGGAGGTCATTAGTATGGATTTCATCATTGTTTTACCAAAAAGTAAGAATAAAAATGATTCTATTTTTGTGGTCATTGACAAGTTCTCGAAAAGATCCCACTTCATTCCTGTGAAGTCGACCTACAAAGCCGTGAACATTGTTGATATCTTTGTGAAGGAGATATATAGATTGCACGGGATACCCAAAGTGATTATCTCGGATTGAGATGTTAAGTTTACAAGAAACTTTTGGAGATATTTATTCTTTAGATTGGAGATGTAGTTGAACTTTAGCACTGCATATCACCTGCAGACAAATGAGCAGACATAAAGAGTAAACCAAATTGTTGAGGATATGATTTGAACGTATGTCATGAAAAACCCCACAAAGTGGGAGGATTACCTGCACCTCACATAGTTTGCATATAACAATGATTATCAGACTTCCACCAAGATGAGACCCTTTGAGGTACTCTATGGATGAAAGTGTAGAAAATCAGTTACTTGGGGTAGACCAGTGGATCGGCTCATGTTAGGGCCTAATTTGTTGGTGGACTTGGAATAGTTGGTTAC
The DNA here is from genome assembly GCA_001517045.1 of Pseudotsuga menziesii. Classification (NCBI taxonomy): domain Eukaryota; kingdom Viridiplantae; phylum Streptophyta; class Pinopsida; order Pinales; family Pinaceae; genus Pseudotsuga; species Pseudotsuga menziesii. The sequence continues at coordinate 317,097 of LPNX010577049.1, read as the reverse complement.
CAAGGTCAAGGTGAATATTAAAGAAGCACAAGTCTGTCGGAAAAGTTATGCGGATCAGAGAAGAAAGGATAAGGACTTCCAAATAGGAGATCATGTTTACTTAAAAGTAAAATCCAAACGAAGCTCATTGAGCTTGGGTAGGTTCGGTAAGTTAGCACCTAGATTTTGTGGACCTTTTGTAATACTAGCCAAGAAAGGGCCAGTGGCATATGAACCAGCATTCCCGTGCATGTAAGGGTCCATAATGTTTTGCATGCATCATTGTTAAAGAAATATGTTTATGATACTAAACCTATTGTTGATTGGTCCCTGTTACAGGTGGAACCTGAAGGGGATTTTTCCCTTGAGCCTACTCATATACTGGACAAGAGAGAGGTGCAGCTTTGGAACTGCACCATAGTCCAATTGAAAGTGCAATAGAAGCACTTTGAGGTTGATGAGGCTACTTGGGAGAATGAAGCCACCATTAGAAAGGCTTACCCCTCCTTTTTTCATGATTTCATTCCGAGTCCCTGGAACACCAGGGACAGTGTTGTTCTAAGCGGAGCAGGATGTAATATCCCAAATTTTTGACCTAACACTTATAGGCATGTGCCTATTGATTATGATGATTATCTTGATGTTTTATTTTTATATTGCGTCAAAGAACCCACTGCATATGAACATGATGATTTTTTATATATATTGGGAATAATCCAATTAATGATGATATATATGGGTGATTCCATGAAGGTGGGTAGCACTTTTTGCCCAAATTTGGCGAAGAAAACCTGAGTTTTTGCTCATGTGCTAGATAGAAGCCCTCAAAACGTATATATGCAATGTGAATTTCGACTTGTAGGAAAAAAACAAATTGTAGAATATTATGTTGGCTTCCCAATGATATTTTAAAAAAAATATTCCGATGTCATTTAATGTGTGAAATTTCACATTTAATGAATTGTGTGAACTTAAAATTTTACATTAATAATTTAATATATATATATATATATATGAGCATGATCTACGCAAAATGCATTGTGGTATGCATATTTTTTTGTTAATTTCTTTCACAATATATAATTATTTATTATTTTTCGAAAGTGACTGCATCTGATTTCAACATCATTTTATACACATGTGTGTCCATCCCAGTTTTTTTTTCACTGTTTTCAAAAATTGAAAAACCAAAGATACCCTTTTGAAGAGGATGCATTGATGTGTGGGCTGTGTATTTTTAAGAAATTTTTGGATATGTGTTTTTTACCCTGCGTATTTTTCTTTGAGCTGCTTCAAAGTTGTTGTGAGGTTTTCGAAGTGTAAGTTTTAGAACTAATTAAAAAAAAAATCATATGAATTTCAAAACGCATGCATGATACCTCAATGGATAGAATAATAAGTGATTAATCTATTGGTATGAAATCCACTAAGTTATGTTCCCTGAATGGCAGGGTTTACACCCCTAGAAGACACAAAGAAACATTGATTTTACTATAAGAGGGATAATTCTCTGTTTTTTAGGCCCTCGATTAAGGTATTAACTTCCCTTGATCATTATTTTTAAATAAGCTTGACCGAGGTTTTTAAATAATCTTGATAGAGGTTTTATTAAACCCTCCATCGAGCTACCGTTAAAACCTATTTTTTATATTTTTTTTTGCACAAGGACCTTGATCATGGCCTAAGCTATGGAGAACATGAGTGCTTACCTTTTTGTTGAGTGAGAAGATCTAGAGCACATGAAAAGATAATCGAAAGTTTTGGGAATAAGCCTTGTAGCCTTCCATGTTGATGTTGAAAATAAGCTCTAGAGCATTAGATCCTTAGCCATTGTATCCCTAGGTGTATCGTATAAGTATATCCTGGTATTAGTGTTGAGCAAGGAGCTATGGAATTGCATTGAATTTTAACTCCCTATTAGAGCGTTGGGTATGGGCTCTGGTAAGTGTAGGGTTTACTGAAAATAATTTAATAAAATTTTGAGTGAAAATGACTCGAGAAAAATATTGATCTCATCATACTTATTTATAAGTGATTAAATGAAATTTTAAATTTCTATATTGTCATCAAAGTACTGAAGAACTACCATGTTATACGAGGGAAATCCAACATGTAAGGATGTTTAGAGTTTCCTAACATAGTAGACCTAAATCATCTACCTACTTGACCTTAATGAAGAAGTGACATTAAGTCTAGGGATCATGGTATATATCAAAAAACCATATCATTTATGCTTAAATAGTAACCAAAGTCACATAACATACATCTCATTCCATATAACGAATTAAACAAATATAACATTACAAATGAATCATTTCTTGTATTAAACAATATTGAAATCGTATCACAGATCCAAATAATTACAATGGGAACATGAATCAAATTCCATGGGCATACAAGCCCAACCCTCAACTAATCAAATAAACATCCCAATAATCTACAGCAAGGTCGTAGGACCTTAGTCTCTTTCCAATGCTGTAAGCATGGCCTCGGCCCAATTATTTTATTACAGAGTCCATTTAAAAAGCTATCTACAACAATGAATGCCATCATGGGATTACACCCCTGGCTCCCATATAATCCACATTTTATACTAAACCTATGAAATACCCATAATATGTTAATGTAGTTCTGAGAAAAATGCGGAGAAAATTTCTCTTTTTCAATCTTCTCAAAAAGCCTCTTTGTGGAATATTTCAGCTGCAAGTTGTGCTAAATATTTTCCAAGTCCTTTAGATGGGGTTGTTTTACCAAATGGCACCCATATTGTTCCCCCAGTTTCTTTTGCTCAGTTGTTTTACCAAATTGAATCAATCCATAAAAATATTATTGGCTTGACATCTATCTGAGACCATAACATATTCACAAATTACTCATAAAAGAAAGATGCATATTGATTAAATCCAATTACCACCTATAACGACCACATTATCAAGTTTTCTTTAATGGGGTTTCTCACATTCATACCTTTGAATGACAGGTCAGAGCCATTGGACCTCCTTCCACATTGGAACACTCCCATACCATAGAATAAGCCACTTTTTAATGCTAAAAATTGTAAACTGAAAATATTGTTCACTTTCCAAATTTACAGATGATAATCGAATGTAGATCTACACTACAACCAAAATTTACGGTGCAAACTCATGCAAATTAAACCAATCTTGTCTTGAACTTATTGGTTCTATATTGACAAAGAGAGCCCATCATAGTTTGGTGCTAAATGCAGGTTCCCTTTCTTCAATTGTCGGAGGAGAGGATCCATTGGAAAATTGGATGACATTACAGGCCTGGGAGACTCGCTTATTGTTCCCCAATCCATTTTTTCCTAATATTTGCAACTCTTGTTGAATCGCAGGAATGTAATTTCCCATACCTTTTCTCTAATGATCGTTAGTTCAATTCTGGTCATGAAATGAATTATATTTTACGCATAAACCTAAGGGATGGAAAACAAAATATAGAGTTGACCGTACTACTTCTCTAAGTCCAAGTGTAGGTGATGATCAATCATCCACATCTTTATCATAACAATTTGCATGAATAGTTTACATTTTCATGTGTAGTGCATTAACATATAATTTCATATAGGCTGATACATAATCCATGAGACACGACTAACTAACGATAATTCAATCTCTTAGTAAGATAGTATTTCAGAACCTTCACCTACCTAAACTTGCAGAGATACGGAAACAAAATACAAGAGGTACCATGATAAGAGAAAACAATAGTTCACGTGGTTCACCGCAACCTTGGGGTTACTTGCACAAAATGCTGAAATATTTTATTAATTCTCCCATAAAAGGGATACAATAATGCGGCTTAACTCCCACAATTTATTCTTGGTGAAATCCTCCAAAGCTTATCATTTAGCCTCTCAACAAGTCAAGTAATGAAAAATTACACTTTCCCAACCACAACAGCTCATTCTGCATTGATACCAGACCTAAAAGAAAAACTAGGGTGAGCTCACGCCTAAACTCCCCGTAATGAGTTAGCATCAACAACACCTGATCTAAATGAAAAAATGGATGAGCTTAGGGCTCCTTTCTACACAAATGAGTTAGCAGCGATCAAATAAACAACATTAGATCTAACTAAAACTCTACGCAGCCATTACATAAATTCCATAGTAATATAATAACTAAATGTACACACATATTTATACTAAGTTTTTCAAGTATGCTAAATCTATTCTGTCAATGCAAACTCAGATCTATTTTGGATCTGAAGTCTTTTAGGTAATTCATTAAACAATGACTCACCTAGCAGTAGATCTCCCTCTACAATTCCTCCCTTATTTCATGAGTAATAATAATAGAAATAATAATATTTTAGTATGCTTGTTGATTCATGGTATATAGATCAACCTACCTATTCACAAAGCATAGGATAATACTATCCCTTTTTATTCATGAGCTAATGGGACAGTTAAACAACGAGTCGAAGAAATATTTTGAGCAAACAAACGACAAATGGATCATGCTCTCCCATGAAATTCATGGTCAATCCCAATTAGATAGAGAAAACAATAATCTCTCAATCAATCATACAACCATTGGATGAATTCCTGGCTATGACAATTAGAAAGAGAATAATAAATAAATTTTAAAACATCATTTCGCAATTCAATCGGTTCCCTCATGAGTTCATGGACATTTCTAAGAATATAATTGATTGTCTTCCGCGGCATATAAATGATGGGTTTAGGACTCGTAATCCCTATCAAACAATACATAGAGGATCAAATCCTTCAATAAACTAGTAGAGATCTAACTAATTCATGGTCATTTCCAAGAAGATAAAAGTAGATCAATAATCCTTCTCAATACAACACACAAAGGATTGAATCCTTCATAAATTAGCAACGATCTAATTAATCTGTGGTCCTGTCTAGGTAGAAAGACACGGGTCAATCGTTCATCAATTCATTCGGTGTTCATCAATTCATTGGGAAATCACTGAAATGGTTGGAATCCAGCAATTAGAAACACTATTTCACATTCAAACTGTCAGATCATTTCAATCGTAGGCAGAGGGGAAGAGGTCACCTTTTTAAACATTCAATTCATTCCTAAATTTCTGACCTAAGATGAAACATCACCATTTATCATTGAAACTAACAGATTGAGTTGTAATACTCAAACAGGGGTCGCATCTATGACCACACAGACCTAGATTCCCTAAATTACATAGTGGAGCACCCAGATCGGATCCTTCAGATCTAAGATTTCCTCAACCAGTAAGCTAGCTCCAACCAAAAATTGAAATGCAATGTAATGCTGAGCGAAAATTTCAAACAAAATGAAGGAACCAATCCATACTCACATCGTAGTGTAATTCCAGCTCTATTAAGAGCTTCCAACCATAGATCACGTTTTAGAGTTGGAATGACATACCACCGACCCCACTTACTAAATATGAATATTAAAAAACACATAATTTGGGAAAAATAGAGTTTGGATCAAACAATGGCATGCCGAGATGACTCTTTCGGATCTATAGTTTATGAATAGAGACCCACAACATATTCAAAACATAGGCAATTAGATCTTGTTTAGGCCTGGAGTTGATCTTATAACAACAATTAATACAAAGGAGTTGATAACCATATCTCGTTCAAATCTAGAACCATAAAAATAACCAACTCATGGGTAGCCAGGTCATTTTCATATCTAGGCTTGATCTATAACAAAAAAAAATAAAAGCATTGATAGCCAAATCATTTCTAGAACTAAAAGTGATTGATAACAACAATTAAAAAAAAGTATTAGTAGCCCAATCATTTCAGTTTTAAAAGTGATTGCTAACAACAAATAAAACAAAGGTATTGGTAGCCCAATCGTTTCCAGATCCAGAAATGATCTATGATAGCAATAAAAAAGACACAACACAAATTGCCAGATCGTACTCAACGAAATAACAAATACATTTAAAGGCATTAAGTCGGATCTGGAATTTTTATATGCAAGAATGGAGATCCTTCTTTCACTACACATGAATTAAAGTGCTGCATCAATTAAATATAAACATGGACATCAATAAAAAGTCGATCATGATTTCACTATGCATGAATTAAAGTGATGCATCAATTAAATATAAACATGAACATCAATAAACAACCGATCCTTCTTTCACTATGCATGAATTGAAGTGGTGCATCAGGAAAATATAAACATGAACATCCATAAACAACCAATCCTTCTTTTACTATGCATGAATTAAAGCGCTGCATCAATTAAATATAAACATGAACATCAATAAACAACCAATCCTTCTTTCACTATGCATGATTTAAAGTGCTGCATCAATTAAATATAAACATGAACATCAATAAACAATCAATCCTTCTTTCACTATGCATGAAATAAAGTGTTGCATCAATTAAATATAAACACAAACAATAAACAACCAATTCTTCTTTCACTACACATGAATTAAAGAGATGCATCAATTAAATATAAACATGAACATCAATAAACAACCAATCCTTCTTTCACTACACATGAATTAAAGTGCTGCATCAATTAAATATAAACATGAACATCAATAAACAACCTCAAGGTGAGCAAATGCATGTAATACTGAGCTTCCGGAGGGAACGAAAACGAAAACTAAAAATACTACGGACCGTCATGATAATAGTGCCAAGTGTATAAGGAACATAGTGATAGCTAGAGGATCGTGCCTATACCCGAAATGGACTTGGCTCTTCTCCCCAAAATCTTCCACCTACAATCCCTTTGAAATGTTTTCAAACTCCAAAGAACCGCCCCCTTCTCTTGCATTTCTCTTCTTTACAAGAATCACAGCTCTCGTTTTTCTCTCTTCCAATGCATGTAGGATTGATATACTATCTCAGTTATGCTTAATACATTTCCTTTTATTCATGCTTAAATCGATATTACTTTTTTATCTAAACTAATTAATAACTTAGGATGTTAGACTACTAAATCACTAGATCGAATTAATAACATAGGATGTTATACTCCTACGTGTCTTTTCCATTTTCAATCGAGGTCGAAAGGGGATGTTACAAAACCCATGAAATCATTAAGCCGTAAAACAACCATATGAGTCTATGAGCAGCATTCACCCAAGCCATGACATGTCAAATAAAAATACACAGTATGGATATAATCAACAAACTAACTCTATTAATGATTTCACCCAAACAAGCTAATCAATGAAGTATAAGCAGTAATGAATTACATTGGAGCTATCGCAGCCACTAAGGGAAATGCTCAAGCTACACACGGTATGGCCTTTACCCTACGCTGTCAAACATTAGAAAAAATAATAAATACTCAACACACAGACCACAACAAAGGTGTATGCATGTTTATAAACCATAAATGCAGCATAAATTCCATCCACACACAAAATAACTGTAATAACCATAGCTACTTTATAAACACATAGTATTTACATTATCCACAGTAATTCCATCATCGTATTCAAGTCCACATAGGCGTTCCAATGGGCTATGGCACCATTGCAAGTAATCTTGCATCCCATGGCTCAAAATCCCCAAATCCATTTATGATTTACATAACCCAAAATTTAATACATAAGGCCTGTGAGGACGCAAGATTGCTCCACGGCCAAAAGCACCACACCATTAATTTAGAAACCCAAGATTGTTCATTACAAGCCAGAAGGCGAATTCAAAACCCACAGAGGACCCCAAAACCAGACGATGAAACACCACACAGATAGGTTGAGGGACAACAAGCACAATCTTGTTGGCAAGGATTACCTTGCACTTCGCTCATGGTAAAACCCACAATAGAGCTTCAGCCACGTTGCTCTTCCTCATACCTCAAAACCTGCAACCAACCAGCGAAACCATGAGTTAGAAGTATGGAAACGATAAAAGCTTCCAGACAACATGAAATACATGGAAAGAAAACCTGAAGCGAAGCTTACCTTCCAAGTCTGGAGGTCACCTCCATTTCTCCTGGGCAGAGCCAAGACCAAATCCCAAATTACAAGCAAAATGACCAAACCATCACGCGCCAAGCATAATTTTGGGATTCAACAAAAACCAAGGTGCATTAATGGCACCAACTGGTTTCCAACATAAAAGCCCAAAATCCCACTTTTCCATAGTTGACATCGTTGCCAAATGACACTATTCACTACCATGAGTTTCATTAAACCCCGACATATAAGGATTAAACCATATGATATGTCGCCACCCCAAATCATATGTCAAGGTTAATATATTACAAGATTATGTTTAGTGCATAATCCGGGTATAATCTGAGCTAGTCTAAGGTTTAAGCCAGAAGGCATACAACATATATACCATGGGCTTAAAGCCTTAACCCAATACAATGTTATTTCCCTAAGATTAATGCTTAGTGAACATGGCATATGAATTATGCCATGTTAATATTTAACCCCCTTAAAAATCAAAGGTCTAGTTTTAAGCCAAGATAATAACCTGCAAATAAGAAACCATAGGATATGTTAATAGTTTTAATAACATAAATGTAGGATGTAAAATACACTAAGATGTAAACGACGAAATATAAAACCATAATGAAGTATAAGTAATGTACAGGAAATTTACATGTGATAAGTAAATTAATGAGAATACCAGTTACCATGTTATAACTCTGAGTTAGTAAGGAACCATAACAACCGGGAGTAGGTCCTTTAGGATGAATACATTCAATACTCTTTAAACAAGACCCCATCGCAATGTATGATCTGCACATGAATTAAAATAGGTGCCTTCGTTCAGAGAACTAAGTAAGCTTGCGAACAAGTAAACACCTTTACATCTCAAACCATCGTGGGAGAATGAGTTCCACCACTCTACCCACTTTGTTTCCAAAAACAAAGTTAATTTAGGACTTTATAAATAAACAAGCACGACTATGCAGAAAGGACGAAGCATTTAAACATAAGACTAAGCAGTAAACAACAATACGACGTCGTAAGTAAAATACATTAATAATTATGACTAAAAGTAAATGAGAGAATATAAAAACAACTTACAAGTAAAGAGTAGTACATGAAGTGTAAGATATAGTTCGACAAGTCAATAATGTTCTGTCTAGGTAGTTTTTATTAGGCTATAATTTTATTTTTCAATTTTTGGAGAGATTACATATAATATAAAATATTTCATTATTATAAATATAAAATAAGATATTTTAGGATAATTAATACAAATATATTAATAGTTTAAAAAAAATAATGTGAAACGTTACTAACTATTACTTAATTAAAATTAAAATTTCTGATTATTTTACAATGGAGTGAGTCTAATCTAACTAATCGATTTAAGTCAAATTCCAATATCGAAATAGAACATTTTAACTCAAATCCCGATATATTCATATTCATTATGCGCTTAATATAAAATTTATGGAAATAGAATTTAAACGAAGAACATAACATTTTATAACAATTATATAACGTAAAAGAGTAAAAGTATTTCATAACAATTATATAAAATAAAACAATACAGTCTCTTTTTGTTTAATTATAAAAATAAAGGTATTTTTAATATTCAATATAATTTGTTATGAGTTAAATTTGAATTTGGTAGAAGTATAATAACATTGTTTTGAATGACTTAATATAGACTCTCTTAACCATCTTTGAAACTTTGAATAAAATAAAATTTAGAAATTAAAAATAAAAGGAAACGACTTTATGTTTACCTCTATTAGCTAAATCGAGAGGAAGATCCACGTCAGTTTAGTGTCGAGACGGATGAGGAGATAGAGCCACAATACTCGGCTTTTCAAGCAACAAATTCTTTACAGAGAAAAACCACCGTTAGCCATGCAGAGCTCTAACAGGGTGGTACTAGAAGCCACAACACTCGACTCTTCAACCATGAAATTCGTAACCTTATTCACAATATAGACATAGAAAAACCATAGTAATCCATGCAGAGCTATGACAGGGTGGTAATGGAAGCCACGACACTGGTCTCTTTGACCAAGAAATTCTTAACCTTGTCGAGAAAACAGACATACAAAAACCACAATAAGCCATGTAAAGATCTAACAGGCTGGTAATGGAAGCCACGACACTCATCTCTTCGAACTCTAAATTCTTAACCACAACAACAAAACAGATAGAGAAAAACCACGGTAAGCCACATAAACCATTTACGGGCTGGTAATGGAAGCAATGACACTTGGCTTTTCGACCATGAAATTCTTTACGTTGTCGACAAGAAAGACGGAGAAAAACCATAGTAAGCCACACAAATCTCTGACAGGGTGGTGATGGCAGCCACGACACTCGACACTTCAACCTCTAAATTCTTAACCTTGTGGACAAAAAAGACAGAGAAAATATACAGTAAGAGACATAGACCATTGACAAATTGGTAATGGGAGAGACTGCACTTGACTCTTGGACCACAAATTTCTTAACCTTGTTGACAAAACAGACATAAAAAAATCACAGTAAGCCACACAGAGCTTTGACAGGGTCGTAATGGCAGCCATGACACTCGGCTCTTCAACCATGAAATTCTTAACCTTATGCACAAAACAACCATAGAAAAACCACAGTAACCCATGCAAAGGTGTGATAGGTTGATACAAATACCTCCATGACCGATTTCGGAGTTTTAGGAATAACATTAAGTATCTAGGGTTTTGTCACAAGGGAAGAGAGTAAAAGTCTGCACATGGCTTTCGCTTGAAAACTTTAATGTTGCCTGCGTACACCTGTCCACACGTTCCGAGGAGAAAATACTTGGACGCTGTCGTGATTCCATGTGGCGCTATTCCTTAATGTCAAGTAAGCAACATTAATTTTTATTAACGAGACTAAAAGCCTCCATATAACTACAGCACAATAACTGTAATGTTAGCTACGTACACCTGTTCAGGCATTCCAAAGCAACAAGACATGGATGTTGTTGTGGTTCCATGCCATTATATTTTTGATATGATTTCCAATAATAATAAATAAAAATTTAAAATATTTAATTATTATAAATATCAAATAAAATATTTTAAATTATAATATAAAATATTTCATTATTATAAATATAAAATAAGATATTTTAGGATAATTAACACAGATATATTAATAGTTTTTAAAAAAATAATAGGAAACATTACTAACTATTACTTAATTTAAAATAAAAATTTCTGATTATTTTACAATAGAAGGAATATATATTTATATATAAAAATTTAATCAATAAAGTAAAGAAGTTACATTTTTAATTAAACTTTGTAGTAAATTTAATAAAAACATGTTATGTGGCTTTGGCTCATATAATCTTTATGTGCATTATATATAATGTATTAATGTTGTTTCTTTAATGTCAAGTTTACATTGTGGCCATCGTATATCTATGGTTTATGTGATCCAAGATCTTAAATGTATTATATTAAAAAAAATTGTTATGTGTTAAACTTAGATCCTAAATTTGTTATATTGAAGAATTTTCTTATGTATTAACCTTATATATTTAAGAATTTATTTTTCCATAACTCTATGTTATTATGGTGAATGTTAGATGCATTAAGATATTTTTTTTGAAATAAATATTAGGAATTGCAATTTGGTATATGTACATTTGAAGACCTTCATTTGTTTTGAAAGAAGAATTATAAGTTGTAAGTGTTAAAGTACTATACATTATATATGCTATAATTTATAAAATCCTATAATTTAATGACTCCCATAATCGTTGGCGGTGCAGGGTAATGTTAAAGAAAAACTTAAGTAAGGACATGTCGAACTACATCTTTTAATGGTTTCCATGGGCCTTAGCGCTGTACGATTATAGTTGTTATTGAAAAGGCCAAGTATAATAAAAACCTTTAATATAATAAAATGAATTTTGAAATTTTTTTTTTCTTTCATACATTGCACTTAAATAAAGAAAAAATTGTATTTTGACACTACATGCCAAAGATTTCGTATTTATATTTAGTGTTTTAATAGATTAAAATTTTAATACATACCAAATATTGGTATTTAGATTTAGTATTTTAATAGATTATAAAAAGTTCTATCAATTTTATGGCTACTCTACATTACAATGTATTTATATTCAGTATTTTAATACAATATAAGTTTTCTTATTGTTTTTTTTTAATATAAAATTATTGTAATTAACTACACTCTTGTGTTATAGAAATAAATATATAATTTGTTTTAATTATATAATTATTGCAATCCACAAACACCAAGTTAATATCCGCAAACACTAAGTTAGTATCAACAAGTATTTATTTCCATTATAATTGTTGTTTATTTTTATGATCCTTTGAACATAATATAACACTTAGTATCAAAATTCATAAACATAACAATCGATTTGATATATAAACTTATTGTAACATATATATATATATATATATATATATAATTACTAATAGATTTAGTATTTTACTTTTTAATTAATATATGGTTATTTTATTCCTCATTGTAATCCTATTTAAATTTTCTTTTAGAATTGTTATTGGTTTTACTAGAACTCCAATATTTTTTATCACCTATGCTCTAAATTATATATTGTTTCCTTTCTCACTTCCCTATGTTATTAAGACATCTAGATTTATATTCCACTAAGACATCAATGCATGTGTTAGCATCAAATAATTTCTCTTTATGGAAATTGTTGTTGTTTTTAGATGAATGACTATAGTTTTCACATATAGTTTCAAACTTGATCTTTTTTAAATTTATATGACTAAGAGCTCAATGCATGTGTTAGTTACAAATA
>LPNX010577049.1:293003-304231 GCA_001517045.1 Pseudotsuga menziesii | reverse complement strand
GTTTAGTCTTTTCCTCTTTATTGTCTTGCTCTCTCAGTATATGAATCGTGTGCCTATAATCAATTTTGAATTAATAATATACTATAGAGCTAAACTACGAAGCGTTGAGTAAACTAATAAACATTGTTGTTAATGCACCTCAGATTTTATATTTTGAAAGAAAAATGACACTCCCGCAACAAATGCAACCAAATTTTCCCAATGGTTTTGGGACTCAGATTCCCATATGTGGGAAACTATTGAATTTAGTGCTAAATACAGCTAGAACAAGACAAGAGTGAGAGAGAGCTTGGGAAGCCTTAGCTGTAACAAACCCATATCAGTACCAAAAAAGAGATCTCTTGCAAAAACAAATTATATGGTAACATACTCAAATTTGTCTCAATTTTAACTAATCTGGTTAAATAGTTATTCTTTCTTTTTATTATTGTAAAACACTTAAAACAAAACCTTCATCTTTGCATCGGATTTTAAACTTTAACAGGAGTTGTTCCCCTTTTCTAACAGTAAGTACTTTATGTAAACGCACAAGGAACCCTTTTTAAAATCAATATCCCTCCTCATGATTTTATGCATAATCCATCATTGTTATTTTTTAACAACCCTTAAAGCATAAAACTTATTACTACTTGATGGAATCCTATACCATGCGAATCCACAATACCTCCAACCATAAAATACATAAACGAGGTAAAGATATATAAATGATGATAAATACATAAACGATGAAAAACAGATAAATGATGAAAATACATAACGATGAAAAGATACATAAGTCACCCAATCACAACCATGAAAAGGTACATAAAAAAGACAGATATACCTGGTTCACCCCAAGCTTGGGGTTACGTCCATTGAAATTTAGTTACCTTTTCCTTTAAAAGAACCAACTTTTGAATGTATACAATCCACATCCTATATGATGTGTTATCTTTCCTCTTTCACAGTTTTATTCTATGATCAGAGAATCCATTACATTTTCAGCCGGAAGCCACTATAACACTAAAGGTATCTATAGGACAACTCTGAGCAAAGCATGTGCACCTTTTAAATCCTCACTAATTTATATCTGTATATCTATAGTTATATAAAAAGGTGTGACGGTGTAAACTAGGTTGTTTGCGTTTATTTCCAAAGTCATTTTAACCTGAGATTAGCATAAGAAAAATGACCAAAAGAGCTTGGAAGACGATCATACCCAAGGTCATCAGGGGGCGTTTTTCCTTCACTTGATCCAGAATTTAATAAGAACCAAAATGATAGATTCCTAACAAGTTGGATAGCCTTACCCTTAACAACACGATAAATCTGTAAGTAAACAATAAAAACATTTATCAACTTTATCTCGATTTATTCACAATGGAGAAAGATAGGAGATGACTTCCTGGGAAGATCAAAGAGAAATCCTATTAGAGAAACCTATTCCATCAACCTAGACATTTTCGATGAAGTATCACTGAGATCAATCTCATAATTGATCAAAACATCTTTAGACAATGGATATTGACTTCATAATCTACCTTTGTTGTGTTTTTTTCTACAAAATTCACTACGGATGAGGTGGAAGCCACAACCCATTCCCTTACAACAGGAACCAAATATCCAGTTCCAAGCCTATAATCTGTCTTACAGAATGGTGACTCGACAACTTCATTTAATGAACTATTTGTATTCCTGTTCCACTTCGGTCAGTCTAAGAAGGCTGCGCATGGAAGGGATTGGAGGATTCTTCTGTCAATTGTTCCATCCAATCGTTTGATGGAAGAATATGAGAAAATGGCTTGAGTGATAGAAAGGATTTATCAAGTCGATTGTGCATTGTTGTGTCATGTACGTGTGAAGGAAAGGGTGCACAAAAAAAATTTCACTTTAGACAAGTTGTATTTACAAGTTACGGCTCTAAGACATAAGACAAGCAAAATATCATCCGTTTGTGCTACCCACTATAAGAGTTATTGCTGAGATAGACGGTTTTGGGAAATACATGTCCAAAATAAGAACTTACATGTGGAGGCATAATCATGGAACCTCTCTGATGAATTTTTTGATGTAGAGAGCGCAAAGATCTATCCAACGCCCAAAGGTATAAATATGTATCTAATCAAATGAACAGAGCTCCAACTAGATCCCAACGCAATCCTCGTACTATTGGTTTGATACCCAACTAATCATAGCCAAAGAATGAGAAAAACGCAGTATGTTCCCAATCTGCGATTTTCCAAACAAAAGTACCTAGAATACTAGATCGATACTTCATCTAGGATCAGGTAAGCTTAGAATTAGTCTGAGCGCTTCGGATTTCAATGAAAGGATTAAATAACCAAAACAACCACGGGCTTGGGACCTCGATTAGAATATGGCACTAGCTCAGGTCCGTCATGCAGGGTCTAGACCTCAACTATCATATCACAATATATATATTTTTCCTAAGAACATACGGATACGGTTCAATGAAAAAAGAAACTATGGAAACCAAACAAAGAAAACCATTATTCAGTTAAGAAGGGAAGCTTACAATGAGCTTATGAACTCGATACATATAGTGAAACAAAATGTACAACGATACCTTTTGGTCCAAGTGAAGGTGATGCATATTACTGGGCATACCTGAAAATTTCCACTCAGAAGCTACCATGAGCGTTCACCTTCTCATAGACTTTGAGTCAATACCATGGTGTAGTTTCGACTGAGGCCATCAACCCAGCAATCAATGCACCTACTCCCCCTACTCGTCATCTTTATTTTCACCCATTATAAATGTAGAGATCATTCCTTTATAAAGGAAGAGGACTGCTATCCCTAAAGTTGAACCTAGACTACAGGGGTTCAAGCTGAAGGAAATCTTTTTCTAAAATGTACAAATCAATGAAATCAAACTGAAAAACAAGCTGGTATGAAATCAAAGCTATTGGAAAAAATCACAGAATTATGAATGAACTAAGATGGTATAACATGAAAGGTATAAGAAAATCAAACAATTATCAAAGAACTTAGGCTGGTGTGAAATCAGAGCTATAAGAAAATCATGAAATCATACAGGAACTGTATAACATAACACCAAACACAAGGTCCAATATCTCAGTAACTATGATCATAAAGTCAGGAAATGAAACTGTCTCTGTTTTTTGAAAGTATAAAGGATAATTGTACTTCAAAATAAGAATCACTGTAATGGAATGCAATGGACCATATACATGATAATTTATAAGAAACACAACTCATAACATAAATAGACAAATCTTAATCATGCTCATTCAAAATAGATCTTGTATTGAAGTTATAGAGTGTTTATGTTATACAAACAGTGATCAAAACCGGGCTTTCATAACTCTAAACTTGCCAACCCCTCTGCTTCCTTATGAGAGGAAGAGCTCTCCCTCCTTACATGTTTGTTTTACAATATATAGAAAAAAAAAACTACTATTCGCTTAGATCCAAAACTAGTCGATCGAAAACTCCCTAGAACCAAGCATAGAAATCAGTTACAAAATTATAGGATCTAATAAATACTAGACCATATTTTAATGGTCTATCTTTGATTGCTCCCAACTGAATAATTTTGATGATGTACGAGGTGGAGATATGGAACTATTGAATGTATGCCTTCAAATCTGAGGTTGAACTCTTGAAATCATGTAGTTTCCAAGTGCTCAGTCTTATGACCCAAATATGCTCTGCCTCAAAATCTAGATCTGAGATTTTTAATATAATAAATATGATCAGCTTGAGCGCTATGGTGATCGATTACACAATGGGCGTAGACTGCTGAAAGACTTGATGTCATTGGCAGTGGATGTAGCCAATGTCTTGGTGTATCTCTGCCCACCTGCTCTGTTTGCAACGAAGATGAGCATTCATTTATGTTTATCAGTCCTTGCCCATTCATAAAAAAAAAACACAATGCAATCCTTCTTTAACCAGGCCATCTGAAAAATATCCCAAAGCATTCGAGCACCCTCACCAACATACTTTTGAACAAGCTCACTTCCAATAACTCGAATAAAGAATGCATCAGTAGGATTGGCCACCACTCTCGCTAACAGTGTTTTCCCCGTGCCAGGAGGTCTGTAGCAAAGAACACCTTTAGGAGGATCTATTCCTATATTAACAAATTTCTCTGGATGAAGCATTGGAAGCTCCACAACCTCTCGCATCTTTTCAATTTGTTCTTTGCAACCTCTAACATCATTGTAAGTAACATCTGGATTTTCTTCAACGGTCATCATTGTCACACTGGGATCAATCTTAAGAGGCAAAGGGATCTAAATCTGATACTTATTACGATCAACCCCTACATGCATTCCTTCTTCAATATCAGTTGGGGAGACCTTATCACGCAGTTACAAGAGCTAAGCGTTCAATTCCATCAAAATCAGCATGCTCAATGGTAAGTATTCCAGGATCAGCAAACAACTCTTCTAGAAAATTATAAATCAACTGTCTGTTTACAAAACAATTAATTCCATGTGCAATATTCTTTTGCACCTTCTTCCTCATTTTCTCTTTCTCTGCTGTCTCAATATCTGCTACTTTTTCCATTGAAACTACCCGTACACGAGCTCCATAAATTTTGATCTTATTAGTATCTATAGCAGTATTTGCCACCAAAATGTTTGCATTCTTAATACGCTTTGGCTGGCCAACAACAATTTTCTTGTCCAAAATAAACCCTTCGTCCAGAAATGAATCCTTTAAAGACCCACCTGCTTTTTTGATGATTTGTATTGATTCCAAGTTTGTACTTCCCTTAAGCCGCATAACTGCATCAACAGCCAAAGATGCAAAATGTTCTTTGTCTTGTGAAAGGATTTTGGAACTGAGTGAGGTCATTGCAATGTTCATCAAGTCAGACCTGAAGGATTTTGCATTTGCCTTGTTGTCCCAAACCCGCTGCTCTAAATCATTGTGAGCACACTTAGTAGCCATTCTATGACCAGAGATAATTGTCATAGGGTGAATCTTCATTTATGGTTTGATTTTGTGACTGCTTTGGCGTGCCATTCCAAACAGGTATCTCAGCCTAGAATTCTGGTCCTATTGAAACTCTTTTCAATGGGAATTGCTTGATACAGCTAAATCCACGACCTGCTGGGACATTGAGAATACTAGGAAAAATTTGAGAATGTTATTGCATGTGCCGATCCATTGGGATTGAACTAGCCATGCCGCACTGTGTAAGCAAAGATGAAGCTACACAAGAAGAGGGGAAATGTGCCTGATGATGGAAATCATATACTGGCACAAGCATTTCATTAGTAATTTGTACTTCAAACCCTTGGCTCTTGGCCTCTACAAGCTCCTTGTCATCAAGTGAGCCAGGCACTAAAAATCCCCTTCTGCAATATATGATTCAACTTGTGTTGCCTTAAGGGCCACAAGAACGTCCACTCCATCAAGACATGTAAATGTCTGGTAGAAATGATGTGCCAGAATGATCAGCTTGACCTTACAGGCATGAGTCATGACATGACCAGTTGTGACCAGTCGCATCAATGCATGCCCAAGTTCTGGTTTAGAAGGACACAACTCTACCCACTTCAAGAAATCAGAGGCTCTCCATAAAAGATGAGCAGGTCCTCTCTCTCTTTGTGACAATTCCATGTATCCACCACGGTGTACTGCCAGAAGGCCCTTCAAACTTAGTGGTCACTTTGACATTTGAATGCTGCCAGAAACTGAAATTTGCTGGAGCAGATCTGATGATAGCATCTGGCTTGGTCTGGGGATGGCATGCTCCATGTGGGCTACCAAGAACAAGTAGACCAAGTGCCTTTCTATTTCATTGGGCTGGAGTATTCATCACAAGTCTTTGTTACTTAAAAAGCTTGAAAACAAACTGGTAACTGAATCTTTAAACTACTCTGCAAATTGAGTAATCCTCTCACAACAATCTGATCATACTATACAAACTTAAAGAAATGCTTGAAGCATCAAGCTTATTTATTTATAGCTCCCATTCTAATCATCTGATTTCTTTTGATCAGGTAAAATCCTACTTCCAATGAAGCCATACAAATATTTGACTAACTAATAAAACTTCTGATTTGGAGATGATGAATAAAGGAACCCATGGAATATCAAAATTCATTTCGAAAGAAGGGAAAATCCAACCTCCATTTGACAAAAACAATCTGAGATTTGAGATTTGAGCTAGATCAATGAAGCTATAAGGAAATACCTCTTGCTGAAGATCAAAATATCTCTGTATATCCTCTTCCTCATAATGGATGCCACTTTTAGCTACCTACAAACTGAATTGCAAATATGGCTGCTCAATGACCTTCTATGGATTCAGGATGGTTGATTTCCACACAATGTTGTTCCTTATCAAAATTTGATTCATAGTTGTCATACATCCATTGGTTGCTCCTCAAATCAATAAAAGGTGGTGTAGGGATCGGCTCTTTTTCATTTGAATACTCATCATAGATTGGGATATCTTTAGAGTGAATCGGCTGATGCTGATCCAAATCTAGAACTTCAATGTCTTCACCATAAAATGGAACATTCTGATAGATTTCTAAAGATGAAGATTTATGTTCTATGATGCTATCATAAACTTTATTATCAGAATTTTGAAAAATTTCTTCTTGTAAAATAGAATTAGAGGAAGATAATGGATCTTATTCCTTCTTCATAGCATAACCACCAACTTCATCTTTACTACTCGAAGAATCTACTTCTAAACCCTAGGTATATAATGCATATCCCCTACAACAATACTCAAAAAGACACTCAGCTCGGTAAATCCTCTTACAATATGAATAAAATACATCATGAAAATATTTCAAAGAGGAAATACTGGAAGGAGGAAGAGTTCTGTACCATTGTCTCGGACGACCATCTAATGAATACATAAACATTTTCATCAATACATCTTCATGATGTATAATGGAAGGAGGAAGAGTTCTGTACCATTGTCTCGGATGACCATCTAATGAATACATAAACATTTTCATCAATACATATTCATGATGTATACTCAGCTGATCCATGTATTGATGAAATTTAATTACATGATGTGCCAGATTGTCCTCTTCCTTTTCACGGAATCATGGAAGAAGATCTCCCCATTCATCCATGATAGGTACTATATTTGGAAAGCTAGGAACATCTGAGAAATTGAGCGGAGAAAATCTTAGTGCCAACATGGATTCAAAACTCTTTGACATCTTGTAAAATCGCCTCTGGATTCTTCAAACATGGAGTCGCCCGGTGAATAAATATGTAGTCAAACTAATTCCCTGCTCCTGTCCACCATCAAGAGTCGAAACTGATCTTTGTCATTCTTTCCCAGGGAAGATGTCCTTTCCTTTGTCCGTCCCCGGCAACGGCGCCAGAAGATGCTATCCCTAAAGTTGAGCCTAGACTACAGGGTTTCAAGCTTAAGGAAATCTTTTTCTAAAATGTACAAATCAATGAAATCAAACTAAAAAACAAGCTCGTATGAAATCAAAGCTATTGGAAAAAATCACAGAATTATGAACGAACTAAGCTGGTATAACATGAAACGTATAAGAAAATCAAACAATTATCAAAGAAATTAGGCTGGTGTGAAATCAGAGCTATAAGAAAATCATGAAATCATACAGGAACTGTATAACATAAAACCAAACACAAGGTCCAATATCTTAGTAACTATGATCATAAAGTCATGAAATGAAACTGTCTCTGTTTTCTGAAAGTATAAAGGAGAATTGTACTTCAAAATAAGAATCACTGTAATGGAATGCAATGGACCATATACATGATAAATTATAAGAAACACAACTCATAACATACATAGACAAATCATAATCATGCTCATTCAAAATAGAACCTGTATTGAAGCTATAGAGTGTTTATGTTAGACAGACAGTGATCAAAACTGGGCTTTCATAACTCCAAACTTGCCAACCCCCTTGCTTCCTTATGAGAGGAAGAGCTCTCCCTCCTTACATGTTTGTTTTACAATATATAGAAAAAAAAATACTATTAGCTTAGATCCAAAACTAGGGGATCTAAAACTCCCTAGAACCAAGAATAGAAATCAGTTACAAAAGTATAGGATCTAATAAATACTAGACCGTATTTTCATGGTCTATCTTTGATTGCTGCCAACTGAATAATTTTGATGATGTATGAGGTGGATATATGGAACTATTGAGTGTATGCCTTCAAATCTGAGGTTGAATTCTTGAAATCCTGTAGTTTCCAAGTGCTCAGTCTTATGACCCAAATATGCTCTGCCTCAAAATGTGGATCTGCGATTTTTAATATAAGAAATATGATCAGCTTGAGCACTATGGTGATCGATTGCACAATGGGCACAGACTGCTGAAAGACTTGATGTCATTGGCAGTGGATGTAGCTAATGTCTTGGTGTGTCGCTTCCCACCTGCTCTGTTTGCAACAAAGACGAGCATTCATTTATGTTTATCAGTCCCTGCCCGTTCATAAAAAAAAACACAATGCAAGCCTTCTTTGACCGGGCCATCTGAAAAAGCTCCCGAACCATTTGAGCACCCTCACCAACTTACTTTTGAACAAGCTCACTTCCAATAATCCGAATAAAGCATGCATCAGTACGATTGGCCACTGCTCTCACTAACAGTGTTTTCCCTGTGCCAAGAGGTCCATAGCAAAGAACACCTTTAGGAGGATCTATTCCTAGCTTAACAAATTTCTCTCGATGAAGCATTGGAAGCTCCACAACCTCTTGCATCTTTTCAATTTGTTCCTTGCAACCTCCAACATCATTGTAAGTAACATCTGGCTTTTCTTCAATGGTCATCATTGTCACACTGGGATCAATCTTAGGAGGCAAAGAGATCTGAATCTGATACTTATTGCGATCAACCCCTACAAACATGCCTTCTTCAATATCAATTGGGGAGACCTTATCACCCAGTTACAAGAGCTAAGCATTCAATTCCATCAAAATCAGCATGCTTAATGGCAAGTATTCCAGCATCCGCAAACAACTCTTCTGTAAAATTATAAATCAATTGTGTGTTTACAAAACAATTAATTCCATGTGCAATAATCTTCTGCACCTTCTTCCTCATTTTCTCTTTCTCTCCTGTCTCAATATCTGCTACTTTTGCCATTGAATCTACCCATACATGAGCTCCATAAATTTTGATCTTATCAGTATCTATAGCAGTATTTGCCACCAAAATGTTTGAATTCTTAATACGCTTTGGCCGGCCAATAGCAATTTTCTTGTCCAAAATAAACCCTTCGTCCAGAAATGAATCCTTTAAAGACCCACCTGCTTTTTTGATGATTTGTATTGATTCCAAGTTTGTACTTCCCTTAAGCCACATAACTGCATCAACAGCCAAATATGAGAAATGTTCTTTGTCTTGTGAAAGGATTTTGGAACTAAGCGAGGTCATTGCAATGCTCATCAAGTCAAACTTGAAGGATTTTGCATTTGCCTTGTTGTCCCAAAGCCGCTACTCTTAATCATTGCGAGCACACTTAGCATCCATTCTATAACCAGAGATAATTGGCATAGGGTAAATCTTCATTTATAGTTTGAGTTTGTGACTGCTTTGGCGGGCCATTCCAAGCAGGTATCTCAGCCTGGAATTCTAGTCCTATTGAAACTATTTTCAATGGGAAGTGCTTGATACAGCTAAATCCACGACCTGCTGCGACATTGAGAATACTAGAAAAATTTTGAGAATGTTATTACATGTGCCGATCCATTGGGATTGAACTAGCCATGCCGCACTGTGTAAGCAAAGATGAAGCTACACAAGAAGAGGGGAAATGTGCCTGATGATGGAAATCATATACTGGCACAAGCATTTCATTAGTAATTTGTACTTCAAACCCTTGTCTCTTGGCCTATGGAGGCTCCTTGTCATCAAGTTAGCGAGGCACTAAAAATCCCCTTCTGCAATATATGATTCAACTTGTGTTGCCGTAAGGACCACAAGAACGTCCACTCCATCAATACATGTAAATGTTTGGTAGAAATGATGTGCCAGAATGAGCAACTTGACCTTACAGGCATGAGTCATGACATGACCAGTTGTGACCAGTCGCATCAATGCATGCCCAAGTTCTAGTTCAGAAGGACCCAACTATGCCCACTTCAATAAATCGGACGCTCTCCATAAAAGAGGAGTAGGTCCTTTCTCTCTTTGTGACGATTCGATGTATCCTCCACGGTGTGCTGCCAAAAGGCCCTTCAAACTGAGTGGTCACTTTGACATTTGAATGCTGCCAAAAACTAAAATTTGCTGGAGCAGATCTGATGATAACAAGGATGTCCTCTCCCACAACTCGATAACCATTGGTGTAATAAATCCAATTTCCCCTCTTAGTTGTCCAAGAGCCAAGTGGCTTCACAATTCTCCAATGTCTGACACATTTCCTTGACCTTGTCTTGTTATGGGAATAATTTCCATCATTTCCTCTTATTATGGGAGTAATTTCCTACGTTTCTTCTTTTTAAGGGAGTAACTGTCATCATTTCCTCTACTTAACTTACTCATTTAAAAAAAATGATAATCCCCATACCTTAATTCAAACTTCTTCAACTAATACTGTTTATGCACATGACTAAATATATTTTCAGGTTCCTATGGTATAATCCACACACACACACACACACACACACACACACACACACACACATATATATGTATGTATATTGTTATACTTTTGTATGTTTTACAAGGTACTTATACCATTATTTTAGCATATGTAATTGTAGATTATTATGCATGCTTCCTTGGCATTAGATGCCATGATAACTATTAGGTAATAAAGGAATCATAAGGATCCATAAATTTGTCAACGAGGTGTACGATATTTTCCATGACCTACTAGGAGATTAAGTCACCCGGGGAGCTATTAATATTCTATCCGCTCCCACGGGCCGACCAAGATTTTTACCTTCCCCTTTAGCGGGATCCATTAGCCATCATCGTTTTAGTTTCACATGTTCCCCCCCCGCCCTTGCATTATTACCTTTCGTCTACAAATTTTGATGAGGTTAGGGTTTACACTTACTTACTCTTGTCATTTTCTAGCTGCGTGCTCAATGAATAATGCACTATGGATTCCTATCCATTCGCTGTTGTCCCCTAGTGGTTTAGTCACCCATCTTTAATTTGCATTCATGATTCAAGTCTCCTAAGTCTACCACTATTAACTCATATTGATTTCCAGGTCTTGCTTATGGTGGGACCTTGGCCTTGATCTCCTCACCGGAACAAGTAAAATAACCA
>LPNX010577049.1:240251-292277 GCA_001517045.1 Pseudotsuga menziesii | reverse complement strand
ATATATATAGTTATGGGGCCTTGGCCTTGAGCTACTCACCAAAACAAGTACAATAACCAATTACAATTAAAAGGTATTTAGGGGTATGGAAGAGGAATATTTCATTAGCTCAACAAGAAGAAATTATTGACCAAAGTATAAATGCAAGACAACAAAATTAAATATATATATATATAGTTACAGGTGTGTGTATATATATTCTCTTGCCTATTTATAGTACATAATGTTTTTGTAGCTCTAATTTTTTTTCAAAAAACTATGTAGAATTTTTCCTTTATGGATATGTATTACGGAACTATTAAAATGCTAAACTATGTCATTTTTGTATTCATGCTTCTTAATTCTCATATGTAAGATTGTGAATACATCCTTATATATTTATGGTTTACACTTCATAGTTCGATATCATAAAAATTCCACTTTATGAATTAGAATCATTTGTCTTTTTTTATCTAAAGATTTAAATCCAGAGTCCCATGTTATTCAGATATTATAAATTTCTGAATACGATTTGAGCGAGATGTGTCCTGATGTGAGGAGTAAAGAAACATGTGCTAAGCCAACTGGTGAGGCCCCTCTTGCACATCCAATTTTTGGATGTTAGACTGGTGAATGAAATGTCAATGACATAAATAATTATAATCATGAGGAAAATGAAAATGATACATTAGGTTTTATATGTGGCCCAACCAGAAACACATTTGGATGTAGAACCCACATTTATAAATGACTGGTTGAGCGCTCTCATTTAGCATTCCATTGTTACATGTTAGAGACGTTGTATACATATCATTGACATGTCATTTATTACTCTAACATCCACTTTTAGATGTTAGACTCATTCAAAGCACATGTCAATGACCTAAAAAAATGCAATTGGTGGATAAATTTTCCCTTTGAGATAGATTTTTCTTAATGTGAATAAATGAAGTTCAGTTGGATCTATGAAAAGTATTAAATAAATATTGTTTCAATTTTTTTGGTATTGCTCATAATCGTATTTTTTTTCATGGTTGTTTGATATAGCTACAAATGGGTCCTCCAACCTGGATTTTATTTCTAGTGGAGATATTGGAATTGATTTTGTTGTGGGTTCCTTTTTCGACATTGATCTGATTAGGATTAATTTCTAAACATTTCCATGAACTACTGTGGCAATGAGCATTTACAAATGATTTGTTGAACAATCACATAACTGACGTTGGGTTTTTAGTTGAAGTCTTGCGACCATACCAGATCGAAATACTATATAAATTTATCAATTTTGTAGGACATACGTCTTTTCTGCATATTACCTATCTAGAAAAAAATTATTCAATTGAATGCACAGCTGGTTCAATTATTTTGTTGTCAAAGTTTTTTTCATTACAAGTTCGTAAAAAATATTTTATTACGAACTCATTTGAAAGACTATTTTTATATATAGGCATGATTGAAATAGGAGTGCATGGTTTCTTCAGACTCATAAGCAACATTGGTGAACAAAAGCATGGATGGATAGTTGTTTGTCAGGAAGAGAACGAACATGGTTCAAAATTATTTGTGTCTAGCATTGTCAATAGAGATTGCAAAGAAATTGATGTACCTAGTTTCATCCCAACACCCCCCCCCAAAGATGCATGTTTTTTAATGGTAAAATATATTGGCTGCATTGAGAATCATTTCATAGGAAGGAGGCCTATATTCCTATAATGTGTGGTCACTTGACATTGGATTTAAGAAATGGGCTTGTCATGCAATTCATACAGGACCCATCAAAAGATCCATGTGTTTGACCATACATCAAAACCAGTTGATATGTCTTATAAACGATGTTACGACAAGCATATGGTCAAAAACTGAAATGTTATATTTGAGGCTTGATGCACCTACAATTCAAGAGGTGCATGGATTTTGGATATTTCGAAGAGATTTGAGATGGACCCTTTTTTAATATATGACATTCCATATAAATACACATTGTCGGAGGTACATTCCATTTAGAGTTGTGGGGATTTTTATTCTAATGTGTAGGTATGGTCAAATCCAGTTCACATATTATGAACTGAACACTTGCAGTGTTACTCATGTACAACCTAATGAACGATCATTGCTCCGAAGTCATCGATTTCCTATGTCAATAGATAGATAGTGTACCAATATTATAATTTCTAGAAATTTTGTCCCTCTTACTCCAAGCATGTGCGTGTTCGATGATTTACTCTCTATTCCAACAAATTGGGATGAGTCATTAGACCGTTATGGCATGTAAAAAATATGCAAAAATATGTTTTTTTTTCATCTTTTGTGAATTTTGAAGATCTTTTTATATTATCTACGTTGATGTAATTATTATCTATATGTAAATGATATAGTGCCAAAAACTCTTCATTGTGTATGTTATGTTTTATTTTCGTGTATCTATTTTATTGTGATCATCTTTACATCTCGTAATTTTATATTGTAGTTCATTCGTACAATTAACATGCAGAAAAACGTTTCTCTTTCTCAAAGAGTTTTTAAATTATAACTATGTCTACAAAGAAACAAATTTCTATTTTATGTGTACTATAAAAAAAGGAATATTTACATTAAATCATATTCTAAAACATTAATTTATTTTGTACCATAGAAATGGATATGGTACTTGCGCTTTGGAAATCATTTCCAATCGACATACTTAAAATGTTTTTTCTTTGGTTGCATTTATCAATGATTATCTGTTTGAAAATGGTTTGCAAAGTATGGAGTCGTATGCTGTACGAAAACAATTTTATCTCACAATGGAAACACAATCAAACAAAAGAATATGGAGTTTTGGTTGATTTCATCCCTTATTGTAGGCAATGGTTCGTTGGTCATTACATTATCCAAATGGGAAATTATTCATCTTTGTCTATGCCACTACTAAACATTGATTACAAAATATCATCAATGTGTAGTTCTATTGTTGCAATTTCATCATCCAATATCTTATATTGAAAAAGAAACTACTACATCATCAATTCATTCACAAATACTTATACATTTGTAGGGTCTCTTGGTCTAGGTGATTGGGGTTTCTTTACATTGTTGAGAAATGTTCAACAACAAAAATAGCATTGGGTAGCTTTGAAACATGTTTATGTAGAATTTCAGACAAAATATTTTATTTCTAGCAGTATTCACATGGAGTGGAGACAAACATGTCCTTTAGATGGCCGCAATGTTCTGCAGCCCAAAAATCCCATATTGTATAATCAAACAATGTTATGGGTATATATTCATGTGGTTTCTAGATATAATCATATATGTATATACAAGTTATGTTGGATAGATCTCCAGAATAACAAATGGGGGTTCGAGTTTTTTCCACAATTGAATTCAACATTATCGATTAGCTTAGCATGTTATCATAATGAACTTATGTGTTTTATCAATGATGGCAGAACTATAGTGTGGTCTATAGAACAAACAAAATATCAAAATGATTCAACAAATTCTTCAATAGGAAAGGGATGTTTAGAAGGTGGATTGTGATGGATTTTCATGTCTAATTTGACCTCGGGCATCAACGACAAATACAAAGGATATTTTCATGTTGCAGCACTTGATAATTACATGTTCATGTGAAAATATGACCATGTTACTTTCGTCTTCTATGACTTCATCGTTTCACATTATAATGTTGTAAGCGAAGATAGAATGTTGGATTCCGCATTATCCATACTTGAAAATCCCACACAACTAAGTGTTGTTGAGCTTGTAAAAAACATATCAATCATTCCAAGTTTCCCAAACATGGATTCAATTCATGATTTGTTTTCAAAGGGATAATATAAACATTCCATGCATGTTTATAACATGAATGGAATTCTACTTGCATCTATGTTATACAAGTCGACATGTTTGGATGCTTCATTATCACAATTATTGAAAATATTTCTTTCCAACAAACTTTACCAGATTTTTGGCAATCTACATTGTCTTTGAAATAGGGATATACTATACATGCCAATTAATTGAATGTCTTTGATAAAAAAAATAAGTAAAACATTATTTTATATCTTATCAGGCTGTGAAAATACAAATATTAAAAGATAATATTTGAACAAAGTTTGAAAATTTTATGTTTTAGTTTCTTTCAGGTCTACCTATAACTTGTCTTTGTTCATTAATATGGTTTGACAATGGATGTTTTTGTTTTTTTGTTCATGTAGATATGTCATCAAAGAAAAATAATAATTGCAGCAATGAAAATTACTTGATGGAAACATTGTCTCACCCAAAAAAAGAGTATTGGAGAAAATGCTATAAAAAAAAAGGATATTAATAGGAAACGTCATTCAATATACAAAAATAATAATGATGAAATAAACAAATGAAGAAGAGGATGTCATGGTGAATCCTTTTCAAATGTGGATTATTCTCAAGTCCTTCCCACTAAATTTCAGAGCATATATGATATTATGAGGAGATCAAACCGTCGAATTAAAATTCTATCATCATCGACTACATACATCGATGATTGTAATGAAAGTTTGAATGGATTTATTGAACCATTCATAAATGATACTTCTGGAGAAAAGCTATATAATCATCGAAATGAGGTATAAGGATTACATGGCGTAGTATATATTTGAATTAATTTTTATGTGTACAATATAAATATACTTACATACATGTTCAATGTTTAGATAACTTCTTGCAAAAATTGTCCGAATCAATCGTTTGATCATAACACAAACATAGCTAAAAGAAGTAGTGGAATAAGAACAATTTCTCTTGACACAACAAAGGACACGAATTCCAAGTCTACAAGGAATGAATCATACAAGCACGCAATATCTATGAATAGAAAAAAAAGAAATAGTACAAAATACTGACACAAACATAGCTGAAAGAAGCAGTGGAATAAGAACAGTTTCTCTTGGCACAAAAAAGGAGATGAATTCCAAGTCTACCAGGAATCACTCTTACATCCATGCAAACAATGCATTGTTAATGAATGCAGAACACAGGATTCAAAATACACTAGAAACCAGTTTACAAATTTCCAACTCAAAAAGATCTGTTTCTCTTGGAATAACCAACATATTTTTTCACCTATTGAAGACAAAAACCATGCATTTGACCTTAAATCCAATAAAGGAGTGTTATATTCAATATTATTTAAATTTTATGTGCATTAGTTAAACGCGAAACCGTATTGAAATTTCAATATGGTAACATCCACGGACAACAACGAGTCGATGTTGGCCATAATTGTAACAAGAGATCGTTCAATTCCATCCTGCCTTCTAGTGAAAATGATTATCTACAAAATGAGGGTGAAAACTATGTTTTCTGCAGCCAGCCGAAGAACATGGAATTCAATCAGGAAAATAGTTTAACACCAATGAATGATGAAGGAATAATTCAAAACTGAATTATTATCAGTATCCCAAGTGGATATGCACAAAAAGACTATTTTTATTGATACATGAAAGTGTTGGGCAATAGGGAAGACCCGGGTTTAAACCTTTCGTGTCGCACCAACAAAAGACCCACAGTGTTGGCCCTTTTGGCAACAACCTACACGCAGGTTGCAGTCTCACCCGAAACAGCTATGGGGTGCCGCACAATCAGGTTTCTGCAAGCCGAGAGGGGGATTACTGTACCTTAGCCTTAATAATCTTATTAATCAATACTATAAAAGTTTTACCATTCATTCATATACAACTTCACGGATAATTAAACAGTCGTTACTTGCTCAACCCACTACGGGGAATTCACAGCGAAGCTAAATATTAGCAGCGATCTACTTATCAGATGTATACAATTAGTAATGCATAAAAGAAATAGAAACAGAACAACACCAGATATAACGTGGTTCACCCCCAGTGTAGGGGCTACGTCCACAAACTGTGTTCTATTCAACTTGCTACAAAACCACAGTTTGATCTGCGCACTCAGCTGCAGATCCTTTCAGTCCTCAAAAGCCGCACACACAGCAGCAGGCCCCTGCGCACATAGCTGCAGGTCGTTCCTTAATCTTCCTTACAAAAACCCTCTGTGCACACACTTGCAGAGGTTGTCCACGCACACAGCTGGGACTTAACCTTTTCTTACAAAAACCAATCTTAGCTTTGCCTTAATCTTTCTTTCATCATAAAACCTAACCTATCTTCTTTACACAAGCACTTATTTATACTGCGCATTTTTACAAAACCATGGTCTTAAACCATGGGCACCCAAAACCCTAAACCCTAGATTTCAACCACGGGTTTTATTACAAAAAAGGTGTTTTAACTTTCCCTGATACCCCTAAGACTGTTTTGACCCGTAAATCCTCTTACAAATTTTCTAATTAACCGCAGAGTTACCCCAACATGGAGTATGCGCCCCAACAGGCCCCTAAGACTCACTAGTGGCCCGTCCCGGGACACTCTTCGGCTTCCTTGGTGGTAGACTTCCGCTGACGAAGCATAGTGTACTGCTTGCCGAAGCTCTCCATGTTGCTGTCGGCTGCCGACTTCTGTTCTTTGAAAACCGTCACAACCCACCTGCAATGCCATCCTTTACTCCAATTGCCAATGCCTGACCATCTACAATTTTGGGGTCCCCTTGGATTGCATGTCCCATTGCAGAAGGAATATAGCTGCCATGGTTCTGCTACGTTGAAATATTGCAGGGCGGGATTCCCCAAAGTCTTTCTGCGAGGCCTCATGCCCTTTGTTGCTCTACGTTAGAGCAAAATCCTATCCGTCTCTGCAAATTTAGAGCAAACTCTTGCATGTCGATGTACTTAGCCAGGTAAGGCTGTACTGGCGGAGTACTCAGCAGGTGCTACAGACCTCTGTCCCTTACTTCGCGTACTAGCTCCTGAACGTTACAGTCGTTCGACATAGTTCGGGCTAAATCTCTCACAGATGCTTAAGGCAGAAAACACAGGTCGAGATGGCTCCTTATAGAATCCCGAGGAGAAATTTGTCATCATGGTGCAATGATATCACCAAATCTGGCAGAGTTCCGGAAATCTTCTCCACACAGCACCGGATTTTCCCAAAATCTCATTATGACTAGTAATGAGAGCGGCTCTCGTGCTAGCGCCACCAATTTCAGTATGTCCCATCCGTCACATTTTGGGCTGCAACACACCTTGACAACCTTCGACTTCGACACAATCTGACCCTGCGACCTACGATCACTTGTAGCTTCGCATCCTGTAGTCAATACAGACTACGATAATCCATAATGCGACAAGCATCTTCACTTATTTGCTTAGCGCTACCTCCTATTCTGAATATCTGGCCTGTCCGTGTACTTTTTTAAACGGCTCCCATTTATCATAGAGGGAAAAATCTCACCATTTAACTTGGCTAGCTGGACTGCGCCCCCGTCAGTAACTTTTTGTACTACATACGGTCCTTTCCAATGTGTCTTAAACTTTCCAGGGAACTTCATGAATTTGCTGTCATAAAGGAGCACGAGATCACCCTGCTGAAAATGTTTCCTCTTGATGTGTCTGTCATGCCACGCTTTTTCTCGATATTTCTGCACCTGTTGTTGGAATCCTGCGACAAATCTATCCTCTTCAAGTGATAATATCTGTTTCAGTCTCTCTGTGATTATGGCTGGGTCATCCATCTTGGTGAAAGCAGATATCCGGAGGCTGGGAACAATGTATTCCATGGGCATGACAGCTTCTTGCCCATAAACCAGTCGAAAGGGTGTATGGCCTGTCAACTTTTTGCAAGTAGTTCTATAATCCCATAGCACTGCTGGAATTCGAAGATCCCAATCATTCCTGTTAGCGTTACAAACCTTTGTCAATGCATGCTCAAGGATTTTGTTAAAAGCTTCAACAGTCCCATTTGCTTGTGGGTGATATGCGGTACTCTTTTGATGATACACCTGAAATTCTTCAGTCAATACTTCAATAGTCCTATTCAGGAAATGTGACCCTTGATCACTCATAAGAACTTTGGGACACCCAAATCTGGATAAGATGTTGTCGAAGATGAACTTCGCAGCAGTAGCAGCGCTGCAGGTCTTGACGGGTTGAGCTTCGGCCCAACGGGTAAGATAATCAGTTGCTGTAATGATGTATCTGGCTCCTGACTTTTTCGCAGGGGGGTTGATAGGACCAACAAAGTCAATGGCCCATTTGTCAAAGGCCTGTAATGTTACTTGCGGAGCTAGGGGAATTTCATCCCTCCTAGATGGTTTACCTGTCCTCTGACAGATGTCGCAGCTGTGGCAGTATTCTCTTGCATCTTTGTGAAGTGTGGGCCACCATAAGCCGGCTGTCAAAATATTCTGCGTTGTTGCTTTTCCTGCATAGTGACCTCCTGCTACACTAGAGTGTGCCTCTGCCAATATTAGAGGTTTTTCATGTTCCAAAACACATCTGCACAGTATCTCATCTGGTCCCATCTTATACAGATGTCCTGCTATTAAAGTGAAGTCCGCGGCTCGAACCACCAACTGCTTCTTCTGCTGTGTGGTCATCTTTAAAGGGGGGATACCTGTAGACAAATACTGAGCAATATCCTGGAAATATTCATCAACTATCTGTATAGCAAATAATTGTGCATCGGGGAGGCCTTCGTCCATATTGGTAGGTTCTTCGCCTGATTCGAGCCTCGACAAGTGGTCAGGTCCTAGGTTAAGTCATCCAGGCTTAACAATGATCTCAAAATCATATTCTTGAAATAGAATTAACCATCTGCATATTCTTCCTCCTAGCACAGGTTTGTTAACTAAGTACTTCAAAGCAGAATGGTCAGTAAACATCTTAAAATGAGATCCTAGAAGATAATGCCAAAATTTTTGTAATGCATATACCATAGCAAGACCTTCGCATTCTGTCGTAGTATAATTTTTCTCCGCTGCAGACAACTTCTTGCTGGCAAAAGAGATAGGGTGATCGATATTACCTGCGCCTGGCTGAGCGAGCACAGTACCTAAAGCAATAGAGGATGCATCCACATGCACATGAAATTCCTTGTTCCAGTCAGGGAATACTAGGATAGGGGCAGTGACCATTTTTTCTTTCAGAATGTCGAGGCTTGCTTGGCATTCTGGAGTCCATTCGAACTTAATATCTTTCTTTAGCCGTCTTTCCATTGGGGCGGTAATCTTGGCATATCCTTGGATAAATTTTCTATAGTAGCCGGTGTGACCAAGCATTGTTCAAAGTTGTTTGACGGATTTTGGAGGTGGCAGGTTCACAATAATAGCGATCTTTGCGGGGTCCATCATCAATCCCTGCTTGCATACCACATGACCAAGTAGAATGCCAAAAGGCGCATAGAAGATGCACTTTTTTAAATTCAAGGAGATTTGGTGCTATTTGCATTTGTCCAACATAAGTCTCAAACTAGTTATATGGTCTTTTACTAGCCCAAAAATAGTCCAGTCATCAAAGTAGACTTCTAGAAATTTATGTATGTATTCTTTAAAGGCGGAGATGACTACGCGGGAAAATATGGCAGGTGCATTCTTCAACCCGAAGGGCATGACAGTATACTGGAAGGATCCCATTTCGGTAGCAAAGGTTGTCTTGTGTCGGTCCTCTGGAGCAATTCGGATCTGATGGTAGCCCGAAAAACCATTGGTAAAAGAGTATATTTCTTGACCTCCGACATTGTCGAGCACTTCATTTGTAAAGGGAGTGGGGAAAGGGTCATGCAAAGAGGCATCATTGAGTTTCCTTAGATCGACACAAATTCAGATTTCACCCTTAGTCTTCTTCTCCTGGACGACCATAGGACTGACCCACTCAGATTCTTCAACAGGTTCGATTATTCCTGCAGCAAGCATCTTTTCCAACTCTAGCTTAACCTTTTCCTTGTATTTTGGATTCAATCTATAAGGGCGCTGCTTCACAGGCTTGGCATCAGGCTTCAGGGGGATCTTCATGACTCCGATATCTCCCAAAATGCCTTTCATTTCGGAGAACTTTGTCGGAAATAAATCTTGGTATTCGTGGAGCAGTTGAGTTACCTTGCTTACCATCTCATCATCCCAATAGTCGCCAATGGTAGCAAACTTAGGCTGTGCTTCGGATCCAATGTTAACTGTGCGCGTCTTCAAGGGCTGCGTCACTTCGGGAACTTCAACTGCCGGTCCATGCACGTCACAATATCCTTCTGACTCAGGGATATCAAGACGGCACGGATCCTCTTCTTCATCGACTGTGAAGTTATAACATTCAACTGCGAAGCCTTCTTGTGTGGCCCAATTAGGGTGATTTTTTGTCACTTCTTGATCGTTAAATACCTTAGTATTGATGATCCAGATAGTTGCGTCTAGGGTTGGACAGACATCATTAGTAGAAAAGGTATGGACAAAGCTATGAACAAGACAATCCCAACTTACAGTATCTTGGCGAAGTTCAGCCTCCGCGTACCAGTTCTTCGCCAATGGTCCCAGCGTGTGCACAAATCTATGTACCCACTCATCCTGAGGGACATACTTCCATGCCTCGTAGCATTTGCTTAAGTGGTCCTAGGGGCTAGTTTTTCCATCAAACTTACTTTGTACCATTGCCAACTGGTCTGAGAACCGCAGGCGAAGGAGCTTCGAACATGCTTCCCAGGTAGGGATGTGCTTCTTATGGCTCGTCCACCATCTGACTGCTATGGCTCTGAATGCTGACTCTAGGGAATCCATTTTCTGTAGGTCAGGTATCTGATCCGAGAATTGTGCAATAAACGGTTCAGGATCTATCGAACCATCATACACAGGTATATTGCGGGTTTGGGAGTCGACCCATCTGAGAGACTTCGTAAGGCCGACATTGCTGCCCCTATGGTGCTCAGATAATCGGTGTTGCCAACTTTCTAATTCATCTTCAGAGTCCATCATACAGGAGCTACCTGACTCCCACCCTGCGGCTAGAGGATCCGCATAACCTTCTTCCTGTGGCGTGATAGTAGATATAGGTTCCACATCAGCTTGATCCCCATGGGGGAGTGGCTCAGTGTACCGTTCCCCTTGTGAAGGATCCAGGGGTAGGATGACCCTGAAGTCTTTCCCTTCGAAGACCATATGTCTCTTCTTTAGGTTGATGACTGCGGAATTTGCCATTTCCCATTCAATTCCTAACAGGGCCAGGTAAGGGTTGCTTTCATCAATGATCTCAATTACTTCGAAGTCCGCGAAGGTACTGACTCCATCAATATCTATTTGGAGATCCAGGAATCTTCCTAAAGGTACAATCTTTTGCTGGTTGGCTAGCCTCAACTGTATAGGGGACCAGGTAAGGGTAGGTTTCCCCATTTGTTCCCAGGTTTGTTTGGTTAAAACATTTACATCAGACCCTAAGTCCAGAATAACATCGGTCATATCATATGCCCCTATCTGAGCATTTAATCGCATTTCCCTACCGGTCATGCTGACTCGATGAACAGTTTTATCCTGACCACAACTTTGCAGAGATTCACAGGAAGTGATGACGTTCTGCAGCTCATTCAGAGCAGCTTGATTTCTTAAGAGTTTGAGGCAACTTTGCAAAAAGGTAGATAGTATACTTACTTTATCCAGCGATGCGTCGCAGGGTTGCAACTGAGGCTGCGTAGGTGCACTGGGTGGGCTAGGGCCAGCAAAATCTTTCTTGGCCTCCATGAATGTCTCTTTCTCTTTGATGATATCAAATGCAGGAATTTTCTCAGGAGCCTTATGAACTAGAGCTTCGACAGATCGGTTTGGCGTCTTTTGGATGTGTGTCGTGACTCCACTTCGTGTAACGACATTGATGGTTGCCACAAGGCGGGGCTCCACAGAAATCATCTGGAGGCTCTGAGTAGGGGTATTCTATCGTGCCTGAATCTTAGCGATCAACTGGGGGCACTGCTCAATCAAATGATCTATGGCGCGGAAATATCGACACGTCGTAGTGGGGTTCCGACAGTCGCGAGCCAAATGCCCAGCTTGGTTACAATTGTAACACACAAATTGGCTTCGGCCTCACCCGGCCATGCCTCCATGGCCTCCAGAAGTACCTCGTCTAGAGGAACCCCCCTGGTAACCATAACTATCGTTATGTGGGCCTTCAGTGTGCACCCGGTAGGCATCATAGGTGCGGCACTCATCCTCATTATGACCTATAGATTTGCAAAATTTACAGTAGGAGTTCTTAGGTCCCTACCCATACCTTTGCAGCAGGTAACAGTTCTCAGGTTGGTGTTGACCTATCATTTTGCAGGTACTTGTTTACCAGAGGGCACTGTTCCTTGTCGTGACCTTCGGTCCGACATTGCGTACACCAAACCTCTTCGCGATCAGGTTTTCCCTTTTTCATCTCGCGAAGTTATAGGGCCATCGCAGCTAGCTGCACTTGGATTTGAGCAATCCCAGAGTCATCTCCGACAGGGGCAGTCTCCAGTTTCATTGCGATTTCCAGAGCCTCTTGCTGGTCAGCAACATTCTGTTGCATGAGTGGAGTTCGGATATGTGGTAACAATGCTGCAATAAACCACTCCTTGTGCTGTGCAGGACTAATGGTAAAGTTGACTTGGTCCAGTAGAACTTTGAATCTCTGATCAAAGTCCCAGACGGATTCACCGCGCCGCTGTTGAATCTCCTTGAGTTCAGTGATGCTCTGCGACTCCGATTTAGGCTTCTTAAATTCTTTGATTATGGCCTCCTTGATCTCGCCTAAAGTAGGGCTCTGAGTGCTGGAAAATTTCATGAACCATGTCAGAGCCCGGTCCCGAAAAGAAGTAATGAGCTGCATAGCTCGGATATCTGGATCTGTAATTTTCTTCGCGTTCCATACCGCTTCACAGAGAAACCAGAACTGTTCTGGGTCTTCTGATCCCGTGCCTTTAAAGATGGGGAGTTTAATGTCATCAACCAGGGGGGCCATGGAGTTTCTAGGGGGGTTGGGAGGGGGATAGGATGTGGATGGGGGGGGATATACGGGGGCAGACTGGCCTGTGGCCGGAATACTCGGGCCTGGTTGACTCTCAGACTGCGATGGAATTTCAGGGGTCGTGGAGCGACGTTGCGGGGTGACCGGAGGGTTTCTAACCGAAGGGTCGTCTTCGGAATCTGACTCTTCAAGGTTTACAGGGGTGTACACGGTAACCTGACCTAAGGAAGAGGGGTCAAAATCTTGCTTATACCTTTTCCCGTTTTGCAGCAACCCACTTTGCTCGTCGAAGGGAGTGTCACTTGCAAACATATGTTAGTACAACTAAACTAATAGTCTGATTCAAACAGCAATATACCCTTTTCGGCCAATAGTATTTTAATCCTTAAGCTTAATAAATTCAAAAACTTACCATGGGGACCTTTGAAAAACTGTCGTTCGGATTTGCTGAAAGAGGTGCTCGTGTCAATGGCAAACTCAGTTACAAAGGCTTCCAACGTTCGTGTCGTCCAGAATTCAACAGCGCGGGATATCTCGTTGTTCATGTGTTGCACAAGATTGACCCTTGTAGGGGTCCACACAGGAATCCGTCGAGCTTGAAAGCTCGTCCTCCTCTCTGTTAACCTAGACAACCACTGGTGCAACTCTATGTGGATACTACAAAAAAAAAAATTCATAAGCATCACAAAAAACATACCTTTGTAAAAATTCACTTGCACTACACCGCGGATTGGCGTTCTCTTGCTGCGCAAATTTCAAACAGATCTCAGCAAACCAATCACTGATTTCCTTCAAAGAGGGCCTCTAGATCATAGCCCCTGATGTACAATGTAAACCCCTCTTGAGCAGGTACTGAGTTCAACCGGCAACGGAACCAATTTGTTGGGAAATAGGGCAGACCCGGG
This sequence comes from Pseudotsuga menziesii, assembly GCA_001517045.1. Lineage (NCBI taxonomy): Eukaryota > Viridiplantae > Streptophyta > Pinopsida > Pinales > Pinaceae > Pseudotsuga > Pseudotsuga menziesii. The sequence goes on along the minus strand of LPNX010577049.1, from coordinate 278,552 downwards.
TTTAAACCTTTCGTGTCGCACCAACAAAAGACCCACAGTGTTGGCCCTTTCGGCAACAACCTGCGCGCAGGTTGCAGTCTCACCCAAAACAGCTATGGGGTGCCGCAGAATCCGGTTTCTGCAAGCCGAGAGGGGGATTACTGTACCTTAGCCTTAATAATCTTATTAATCAATACTATAAAAGTTTTACGATTGATTCATATACAACTTCACGGATAATTAAACAGTCATTACTTGCTCAACCCACTACGGGGAATTCACAGCAAAGCTAAATATTAGCAGCGATCTACTTATCAGATGTATACAATTATTAATGCATAAAAGAAACAGAAATAGAACAACACAAGAAACCACAACACCAGATATAACGTGGTTCACCCCCAGTGTAGGGGCTACGTCCACAAACTGTGTTCTATTCAACTTGCTACAAAACCACAGTTTGATCTGCGCACTCAGCTGCAGATCCTTTCAGTCCTCAAAAGCCGTGCACATAGCAGCAGGCCCCCACGCACACAGCTGCAGGTTGTTCCTTAATCTTCCTTACAAAAACCCTCTGCGCACACAGCTGCAGAGGTCGTCCATGCACACAGCTGGGACTTAACCTTTTCTTACAAAAACCAATCTTAGCTTCGCCTTAATCTTTCTTTCATCATAAAACCTAACCTATATTCTTTACACAAGCGCTTATTTATACTGCGCATTTTTACAAAACCATGGTCTTAAACCATGGGCACCCAAAACCCTAAACCCTAGATTTCAACCACGGGTTTTATTACAAAAAAGGTGTTTTAACTTTCCCCGATACCCCTAAGACTGTTTTGACCCGTAACTCCTCTTACAAATTTTCTAGTTAACCGCGGAGTTACCCCAACATGGAGTATGCGCCCCAACAGAAAGGTCTTACTGATTCTATTCGTAAGCAAGTTTCATTTTTTGATGTTATGATAATATTTGAAATAATATTTAACAAAGAAATTTTCACTTTTCATGATAATAGCACCGAGGGTCATCTATGAGAGAACAATCAAAACTCAAATAACCTAAATGATACGAGGGGAACTAACCTTGAATATAATTTCCATGATGGAAGCTATATGTGTCACGCTTTAGGCAATGGTACTCGACAAAGACAAGTCAGAAATATACAATGCCACAACAATAGAGGAGAGAGTTGATGTCGGAATTTCTCATCTCACTCTGCATTGAATGATAACATCTAGGCTCAAAATCATGGTTTAAACATACATACATCAAGAAATATGGTTGAGTTTTTCCAACAAATATCATCTTCCCATCAACCATTTCATGTGAAAATAGATAAATTGTCGATTGTCCAAATGTGTAGTGTTTGTCATGAATCATACCATGGAATGAATGTTTTAAGATGAGATGATGGACCTATTTGTGTGAGATGTAGGAAATATCGTGATATCCATGGTTTATTTCAAGATAACAACATGAATCCTCGCAAACAACCTCTTGTTTTATCAATTTTGACACAGGTTGAAGAAATGTTAATAGCATGATTGAATCCAATACTACAGGTCACACATGCATGTGGAGGCCAATATAAATATATTGTCCATACAATTAGCTTCCCACAATATATCATTTCAATTGTTAAGACTCTTCCTCATCGAATCGAAGAGATATACATATTAATTGTCATAAGAAAACGTCCTCCCTCGAAGCCCTATGATTGCATTGTTAGTATGTCGTGAGTCATGGATGCACTACATTACAAAATACGAATGGACAAGAATTACCGAGATGTTGAAATCGATCCAGATTTGGTTCTATGTCTCCCAGACCAGCCAACAAATGTCTCCTCTAAATTGTGCTATATCAACTCTGACATAGTCGACTCAGAAGATATTGATGTAGAAATTGATATGTTTGGCATTCATGAACTCCAAACTCATCCTTCATTTGTTACAGCTAAAATTCCAAATTCACAAAGAGAAATAGATGAGATACAGAACTTTGTTAATAAAGAATCTAATTTGTCATATTTAGAGATGGAGTGGCTAGATATTGGTTTGTATCCAATAAATGAATACAAAATGGAAGTTTTGTTTGACATGGCATTTCTGAAACTATTTCCTATGGGCATTGCTGATTGGTTGCATCCACATTTGAATACTATCTGCTTACATGAATATGGTTTGCACCTACTTAAATATTATGATCAAATGTTTGGAAAACATCCAAGGTTTTGGTATTTTGTATTGAACATTATAATGAGACACATAAGCCAAGGAACAATTGTTTTATTCATGAAAACAAACATTGAAAATGGGATTCCTACAATAGTTGAATATTTACATAAGGAGCTCACTAAATTCCTGGACACGAGATTAGTTGAATGATTGATGCATTTTGGTTCACTTATTCAAGGAAAAAATGCATACTGGAACATATGTCGCAGTCAGCTTAGTGACATGATATCAGAGATCGGTTTCCCATTTTTTTTTTCACTCTGAGTGCAACCGATACCAAGTGACCATACCTACAAAAAGTTATGCCCAATTCTGCAACTGTATCTGCACAAAACAGAAATAGATTGAGAATTGATAATGTTATAAACTATCCACATATTGTTACAAAGTATATGCATGAACATTTCAGTGTTTTCCTTGAAGAAATCATTATGAAATACCTTTATGCTAAAGAGTATTGGTACATTTACATCATTTCCTTATTATATTCTTTAACCTAATATTGTTAATACACGATGAGTTTTGTATCTATCAAACTCATCATCTAAAAAATTTCAATTACAAATTTTCTTGCATCCTAATGTTATTAGTACATGATGAATTTTGTAGGTATGAAAGGAAACATAGGGGATAAGCACATATCCATCGTTTCCTCTGGTTAGAAGGTGCACCACACATGGAACTACTTGATTCAAAAGACACAACAAGAGTTGATGCAGCAAGACGATACTTTGACAATTATGTAACAACATGGAATCCTCGTGATGCTCACCACAAGAATATATCTATTCATAGACCTCTATAGGAGGATCCTTTCTTATTGGATAGCGGTGAATCTATTCAATACAAATCCCCTTGATGATTATGTGCAACTAGCAAATCGAGTGCAACGACACACAAGATGTAGTGTTCATTTTTGTTTACGAAAAAAGGTTCCTCGTACATGTGCTGATACAATGCACCATGAAAAATTCAAGCCCTGTCGAAACTATTTGTCAACAAGAAAGTTAAAATGAAATATGAACCTGCTCGCAATGATGACATGTTAAATTTTAATAACATTCCTCTTCTTTCAATATGGCATGCAATTTTTGATCGTCAACTAGTTATGGAATGTCATGTAGTTTTGAAATACATTGCAAAGTATGATTCAAAAGGTGAGAGAAGATCAGAAATCTATCAAGACATGTTGAAAAGAATTTCTCATGTTGTTGACTCTGAAATTCCCTCTATATGTGCATATAAAAAATTTCTTGCTGAAACAATTATGGAAAGAGATATATGAGCACATGAAACATGCCATATGTTGTTGAAGCTTCCTCTTGTTATTTCTAGCCATCACTTTGTTCCAGTTAATGTCGGAAGAAAAAAATTCAAAATAGTTTCTTCTGAATCAGATAACAACAAATTCCCAACAGGGTCTGGGTTTCTAGCACAATTCCAAAAGAGACCTCCATTTCTGGAGCACCTATCTTTGATTGAAACTGCATGATCCTGGTCTTTTAGTGGATGAGGTTAAAAAGAACCGTGGAAGCCAAGGAATACACATGCGATAGTTTTTGTATGGCCATGGTTTTGTGAGGTTCCTAACAACAACTCATATTTGTTTGAGTCATTTTTCCTTAGCGAATTACTTCTCTATAAACCATTCAGAAAAAATTCAGATTGATATTGATGTCACCAAATAAATTATTATTCAGAATTGGAGGAGCCTTAGATATTGAGCTTGGCATGTTAATAGGATACCTTTGGGACCAGATACCATTGAATAAGATGACGATAGACATCAAGATGAATTGATTCATGAGAATGACATGGATGAGTGGGAGATGTTATCACATCTTGTTCCTCCCAATACTGTTCAAGTTTCAGAAATTGATACTCTTGGTCACAGAGACTTTGACTTGATCCATGAGTGGAATAGTACCACATGTTCAAATAGAAACTTAGAGGAACCAACAAATTTCATAAGAAATACATGATCAAGAGGATCCATACCAGATCTTTCACATTCTAGGTTGGCTTCTCCATCCTCATTTTCTGATGGTTTGCCTAAAAATGTTGACTTATGTCCCATGAACATTAAGTGTGGGTAAGATAATTATTCCTTGTGTTGTGATGGATGTTTAATATCTTTTCCTTAAATAATAGTATTTGATAATGATATTGCTCTTAATGTTTTATGAGATCGCATGTTTAATGACAAGCTATGATTGCAGAGAAAGTGTCGCAAGACCGAAATCATCCTATGACGATAATGATGGTAGTATGGTAGAGATTAATTATATGGCTTAGGCATATCTAAATATGTAATTTGAATTCTCACAAAGATAGATTTTATTTATTTATTCACAGAGATGTAATTATCTAACCATGAATTTTACTCGGCAGTGAACAAGGAAGTTTTATGTCTCTTCTCCCATCGTTTTTCCAAGAAGAACATGAGCCCTCATAAGATCCTTGTTACAGAATGTATTAACCTTAACCATAGAATTTTATTCTTTAGTATCGTCACATTCAACGAACAATCCTATGACATTATATTTGTATATGTCTTGTTGCGATTGTCGTATTCGTTGTTGTTTAATGAAATGCAATAGAAACACAATCCTTGAATTTCTTATCTACAGGATTAGGATACTTTACGATATTAATGCCAAAAGTGAAAATGTATGATGGCTTATGTTGTTGTTGACTTTATTGAAGAACTACTAGAATGGATTTTACTTGCAACCTAATAATGCCTTAATTTTGGTTAAATTCAATTATCAATGTCTTCTAACTTGTTTAGACGTTTGCACCATTTGGAGAAGCCTTATTTTTCTATACTTGACACTGACAGATCTGTCTAAATTATGGGTATGTTACATATGGTATCAGAGCGCCAAGGTTGTAGCACTCGGGCCTAGTTGGGCTCAAAATGATCCTACATGTTTTTTTTGGAACTAACGACCAAGTTTGCTTTGAGATAACACAAATCAACAATTTCATACATAGTTACAACACAGGAGAATTAGGTTGTACCATCAAGAGGATATATAGTTATGCAAGAGAGGCTGAAATACCTTTGACAAAATTACAAGGTGATAGCCATTAATTTCTCCTCATCAATGTCGATCACAACCATATAATTACATGAGTATCTTTCTATCCCTTTTATTACTTCCAAAGATGTTTTACGAATTGCTAAGACCATTTTTTCATCTTTATTAGGTTGCACAAGTAATTTTTTAGTGAGGTATAGATGAACTCTTGGTCAATGAAAATATTATGGTAGTTTCGGTTATGAATGTTAATGTGGAAGTTCATTTTCTGAAAGGAGTAACCTTTAGAACCTATATTTTCAAAGTAACCATTAAGTAAATCATATATATTTGGAGGAGATTCTTAGAACTAGCACATTGGAAAATTGTATTAGATTGCATTCAGGAACTTCATGAATGTTGTTGTTAAGGATTGTTAGAATAACATGACTTAAATGCTATAGACTAGCATGAAAATGGTTACGTCATGATAAATAAAATATAGGACTCCTAAAGATATGGGGAGAATTGAATATTTAATATATGCCATGTAGACCTATTTTGGTGTTTGTGGTTGATATGGATAAATATAAGTGGCTCATGAGAATATGTTTCGAGTCGATTTAGAGATTCCATTATGTTAGGGAAAATATATAAATATATGTAAATATATAAAACTTACTTTATACATACTTTTTCTCAGAGGGAAAAGTAGTAAAACTTCTTGGAGATATCGAGGTAGCTATTAAATGGAACTTGATAAGTTGATCATTTAAGAAAGGAGTAAATACATTTCCCCTAAACTCTCATGAAGAATAGCTAAAGTTATCATGTATAATATTTAAGTAGGATGGTAAGTGATGCAAAAACATTAACTATGTTAGAGGCACTATAACAACCTCAAAAATAAAATTTTTAAGGAGAATGTTTTACTATCAAAAGTCAATTTATACCTTCGATACAATCACAAAAACTACTGCTATTTTTCAAGCGTCCTTCTAGAGTTCAGAGTTGTTTAGCAAGATATACCTGTAGGCCTATTGATTGTTCATGCCACTCATATTCATCTAAGTCCATAAGATACGCAAAAATATCTTATGCATTCTCATCTTTCTAATAGTCTTTTAGATTACAACTTTTATATGGAAACTTTACCTTGTAACTATACCATCATATACTTCCTTTGCTAGTCATAATAATGACATAAATCTCGTGATCTAAACCTCCTACTTACAATGCATTCATATTTTACATTAGTATGTTTCCTCTTAAAAGTGAAATACTTATGTGGAGCTTTAAATTATCATTTTGTAACATGCCCCAGAATTTAATTGACCATATTTCAACATGCAAGGACTTGGGACTTCTTAACTTAAGCTATAGGTTTTCTTAAGCGATTAAGGAGAATATGTTATAAAAAACTATTTGTTATGTATTTATGATTAATGAACCATAAGTGGCATACTCCCATTCATATCCATAGCATATCTTTATAAACCACATTGAAGAGTATTCCAGTCGTGCTGAAGACAAAGTCTTAATGTGATTCCAATGATTATTATTCATAACTTTAAGAGGTGTACAACCATTTCATTATCATAGTGCCATCAAAAAATACTTAGTGTGCGGACAAGAGATCATCATTGTTTAAAATCAATTGACAAGGTTGCAGAAGAAAATGAGATGTACACAACACAATACTGGAAAAATGAAACATTTGGACACAAAACAAGAGAGACGCTAGTGTACGTGGTTCACCCAATCTATGGGTTACATCCACCAAATTGTCACATCCTATGACATTTATTATTAAAAGGTTACAATTCCACAACATCATTTTTGCATTACTTCCTTACTATTCTTCTTGTAGGCTTTCATGCCGAGAGTATTCTAACTACTTACTAGTACCACTAAAGGTTCCTGGTGAAGAAATACATTGAGTCCAAATGGATCAACCAAGGAGATCCAAGGAAAAACTGTTTGTAACCAAGCGTAACCTTAAGTCTGAAAACGTCCCTTTACTTATTATTTTTATTGTCACACCATCACTAACCTACAATGGATAGGGTTGTAAATACATAGCCTATAACACGAATCAATCAGACCCAATGGTTCCCAAATTTTACCAGCCTAAGTATCCACCCTATATATATGCAAACTATATCCATGGGTGTATTGTGTAACGATTTTTCATTAAATAAAACCCATTCTTTGTACCCTAGTGAAGTATCTTGAATCAATATTACTCAAATAACCCACCCAAGTAAATTTTATATCTTTCATGAGACCCTTAAGGTAGACCAGAGATAGGACGACCATATGTAAGTATGAAGATCCATGCCTATTGTTCATATATAATTCCAAACATAAATACTTAAGTCCCTACCAAAAGTAATATATAGGGTATAAACGTTTTCAGGCCAACAAATGGAAAACGCTAATTAAGATCAAGAACCTAAGTTTCAGATCCAAACCGCTCCATAGCAAATAAGAGAACATGCAAGAAAGTCCAATCTACTATGGGGTTCATAATCCGAGTCGATCCACCATAACAATGCACAAATAGGTTCAGAAAGCAAACCGTGGAGTTCAGAAACAAATCGAACCACAATATATGCACACGCAGAGGGTGATCATGTTTTATGCATAAATAGATATGTTTATCATTCAAGCTCAGGAAGAAATGGATCCCTGAATAATATAGAAAAAGTTGTATACCCTGGAATGCTTTGAGGTTAGATCTGGATTAAGGTCATCTATTACGGATCTGATTCCCAATGAAAAAGATGACTGTCGCAATGATCATCATAATATCTAATTATTCAGCATCAACCCATAAATGGGAAGGTACTCACAAAATCATAACTCGAATGCAAAGAGGTTCTAGTTATGGAGCAATTCAAATGGGTTCTAAGAGTTGGTTTTTCCTCACCAAAATAAGATGCCTTCTCACTGACATAGAAATCCCCGTGATAAGGAAGCGATGTTGGAGACATCTACCATCATACACACTCTTTTGGTCAAATTGGCCTAGTTAAACCACTATCCTAAGTTTAATTGACATCAGTGGAGCATTAATTGCCATCATCCAGTCACACCCACACGTACCTACAGTCAAGAAGGCTAACTTAGCCTTCTGCTACAGTCAAGGAGGCTAACTGAAGCACTCTGGGGGTGATCTGAGTGATATTAATGCACCTAATTGCTAACTGGTGGTTACAATTAGTTCAACCAGTCAGTTAGGGTGCATCCTCTCATTAAATATATTATTTAATGATTATTTATTATTATTTAATGATCTGGAGTCAACAAGGCCCCTCCACCAACTTCTGATGGTCAGTTCAGCTTTAGTTAACTTCATCAGGGTTCATTGGAGTCATGGAGCACTAGAACTTGATGATTGGATTTCTATGACATGTGTTTGATCTCCTTCAGTTGAGATTTAGTCATTTATTGCACTCCGACTTTAGTTAGGGTTTGGTGAGTCAATTAGGGTTTTTGTCAAGTGGTTAACTGAGTGAGATTGCATGGTTGAGAGTCAGTTAAGCTAGACTCACTCACTGAATTTGAATTGTCTCCTTAGGTATTCGAATTCTTCATGGAGTTAATCCATTTCTCAGCATTAGTATTGTAACCCTTTATTATTTATTAAATATACATAGAGGATACCAATTCAGGATCCAGTTATTTTTCCAATTCATGAGTATTTGTTAGTAATTCTTTGATGATTTTGATTCCTAGTTCCTAGATCATGTGCAAGAATTAATATGGTATCAGATCATGTGGCGGGACGAAGATCAATCTCTCAAGAACAAGATTTTTGACATATTTCTCCATGAGAAGTGAGCAATAGCTCAAAATTCCAGCACTGCACCAGAAGCCAAGGCTTACCACTCAATATCCCAAGTAAATAACTTGTTGATCAAGCTTGCTTGATTGACTATGCTGGGTGTGATGAAATCCTAAAATGTGCAGGCTGTCCGACCTTATGGTGCCCTTTTTGTTTTGATTTGTAGGTCTTCACAGGTACAACTTCGAATGGACTCATCAATCCCTCTTCTCACCCCATTCACAAGCTATTCGGAATGGAAGTTGAAGATGATTGCCTCTCTGAAGAGACGAGGTCTATATGAGGTGTCTATTGGAATTGGAATAGAGACTTATGAGAATTAGAATGACTGGCTAAATGACGGTGACAGAGATTTTGGAGCAATATGTTTGGCCCTTGATGATAGCTTGTACTACCTTACTTGTTCTGCTGAATACCCAAAGAATTTTTGGCCAATATTGGACAGAACCTTTGGAAAGCACAATGAGGATAATAATAGTACTTTGGAGATCACAGCCAGCACCAAAAGAGTTCTTCACTCAAAATTCTCAGCCTCTACTCTCTCTGATGAAATTGTTCAAGATGAAGATCAAGCAGAATCTTCTACACATTCAAATCGAATTGAAGAAAGTCTCCATGAAGTGACTCCTTCTCCTGATGCTCCAGAAGTTCATGAGATCTCTGATATCTCATCTTCTGATATTTCTGAAACAGAAGAAGACATTCAAATATCTGATATTGAAGAAAAATACTGCTGCACTTCCATGCAAACATTCACCGGTGATTTTCCTTTGAATTCTATGCAAAATTTACCAGTAATTGCTTCTGAAAGTGAGGAGAAATTTGTATTTTCTTCCTCTAATGTTGCTACTGGTGTGCAAATTTGTGATACCTTGGATATTTTGGATGAAATATCAGATTACCAGAGTGATCCATTCGCTCCCCATGATCTAGATGTTCCAGCAAATTCCTGCAGGATTGCATGCACCAAAATTCAGAATTTTGAAGAAGAAGAAAACTGTGCATCTACCGTCTCGGTTGACCATAATTTTGGATCTGATATGAAACTTATTGGATCTGATATGATCTTATTTGTATCTGATCTGATATTTCTTGGTTTAAAATTTCAGGTTCATAAACCTTCAGTACTGCTTGTAGCTGTTCTCATCAATGGTGTGAAGAAACAAGTACCGCAAATCTCCTACAAAACTGCTGCTGGGGATTTGATTTGATTTCATAGTTTTGGATCTGTTGTGAAATTATTTAGATCTGATTTACATTCTGATCTAATATTATTTTTTTCATATTTTAAAATCCAAGATCTTTCAGCCATGCTTGTAGCTGCTCTCACCAATTCCGGTGTGAAAAATCAAGTACCGCAGTTCTTCTTCAATTTTGCTGATGGGGATTTGATGTTAGTTTCCTCTTATGAGGTTTCTAATATTTTATTTTGTGATTCATTAGCTACTTCAGAATCTATTTCATATTATGGAGCTCAATCATTCGCTCTCCAGAGTCCCAGGGATTTTCTACCTTTGGTCACATGCTCATCTCCTCACAGAACAAGTAAAGAGGAAGACATTTTGCATCTACTTGGACACTTGCTCCTAAGATTTGGGGCTGATTTTACCACTCAGGGTTTTCTATTCAAATCTGAAACATATCAGTTTCTTTAGTGTTCCACACATGGTTCGAATCCTCAAGAACCTTTGCTCTCTCTTCAGATGATTTCAGTTGCTCTACATGGGTCCAGTTTTCACCGTACAGCTGTTTATATTTCTGATTCAGTTGAGTGCATTGTTTTTCTTCCAAAGTGGAATATTCGTCTAGACATATTCATTTAGTTTGGATTCAGAGGTTCACATGCACAGTCTCAGGATGTTGCTGCACAGAAGAACCAATTCTTGATTTACTGCTTAGTTTGAGGGGGGGGTATTTTTCCCATGAGGTTTTTCCCATTTCCTTAGTTATATTAAGTAGTTACTTTATTGTACAGGGTGACCTATGGCCTTAGTTTCCAGGGCCCTAGCATTTTATGCATCTATGTTTTCTAATTGTTCCTAAGTATAGCTTAAGGGGGGGTGTTGGAGAAATCTACCATCATACACACTCTTTCGGACAAATTGGCCTAGTTAAACCACTATCCTAAGTTTAATTGACATCAGTGGAGCATTAATTTCCATCATCCAGTCACACCCACTCCTACCTACAGTCAAGGAGGCTAACTTAGCCTTCTCCTACAATCAAGGAGGCTAAATGGAGCACTCCGGGGGTGATTTGAGTGATATTAATGCACCTAATTGCTAACTGGTGGTTACAATTAGTTCAACCAGTCAGTTAGGGAACCCCCTGTCATTAAATATATTATTTAATGATTATTTATTATTATTTAATGATCTGGAGTCAACAAGGCACCTCCACCAACTTCTGATGGTCAGTTCAGCTTCAGTTAACTTCATCAGGGTTCATTGGAGTAATGGAGCACTAGCACTTGATGATTGGATTGCTATGACATGTGTTTGCTCTCCTTCAGTTGAGATTTAGTCATTTATTGCACTCCGACTTCAGTTAGGGTTTGGTGAGTCAATTAGGGTTTTGGTCAAGTGGTTAACTAAGTGAGATTGCATGGTTGAGAGTCAGTTAAGCTAGACTCACTCACTGAATTTGAGTTGTCTCCTTAGGTATTCAAATTCTTCATGGAGTTAAACCATTGCTCAGCATTGGTATTGTAACCCTTTATTGTTTATTAAATATACAGAAAGGATACCAATTCTGGATCCAGTTATTTTTCCAATTCATGTGTATTTGTTAATAATTCTTTGATGATTTTGATTCCTAGTTCCTAGATCATGTGCAATAATTAATAAGCGAAACTACTCCAATGCCCATGATATATGATCTTCCAAAATTTGAGCTTGGAAAAGATTAGAAAAAACTATTCATGATCCATTAGTTGTTACAAACTTGAGAAAGCATCTACAGACTTTAAAAAATGTTTGTAGACTTAAGAGGAAACATTGTATAGAAAAACCCACACAACTCTTGGCCATAACTGAGTCATACTTTCAGAGGACACTTTTACAGATCAAGGCAAAGAAGTATTACTCTTTATTTTTGCATAAATATCCACACAGACACTCGAAGATCAAAACATTTCTTGAAAGCATCTAGAGTCTATCCATGTGGACACTGGAAAATATCCCATACTAAAGACTAGAATTCTCCTAGACCTAAAAACAAAATCAAAGGTTTCATACACAAAATAAAACTCATTAAAAATATAGCGCCTACCTTGTGGGACCACCTATATCAAAAATCTCAGATATGAAATTCGTAAAAAACATAAACCCATTACAACATGTAAGCAATCGTATTCATAGCTCCCTATACCAAGATCAGTCGCAGGCATTTGAGAACTATTTGTACGGTTCCACAATATCGTACACCATACTTGCTACAGTGGAATGCATGCATTTTTAAATATGTAAGATATAAAAAAAAAACATACTCACAATTATCAAACGCAAAGAGTCCCTTTCGGATATTTATGGCAGCATATCGTGAGCCCTACAACCCTCCATCGCAAAGATCCATCGCAGAGCCACTAGATCCATGCCGCAGAGGATTAGCCATAGATAGAAATGGACTCGCTGACAAAACTCACCAGAGGAAATATGCCATTCCTTTGTTCAATCAACACTCTAATTTTTTTTCCCAAATGGAAAATGAAAATTCCCTCTACTTGCTACATTTTCCTCATACTTATAGTGGGGCGGATTTAGTTCCTGGTTGGTATTTTCACCCAAACCACTAAAAGGTTTAATTTCTAGTCTCCATTACCATTACACCCATCCTAATTAACGAGATAAATTTTGGAAAGATCTCACAAGGACACTAAAGACCGCCGGCATAATCTCCACAAGGATCCTTTTAAATTAGTCGGTTAAATGAGACAGATTAGGGTAGTTTAAAGTTTACACAGAAACAAAATCTCCTTGCTTAGGAAAGATCACAAATCCCTAATTTAATTCATGTAGTATCCCTCCATGCTTTGATTTTTCAACATTTAGCTTCGATATATAAAAATATATCAACACTATGTTTAGGGTTACTAGAAAATGGTTATAACTATATATATATATAAATTCATAGTTTAATTAAGGTATAAATATATGCTAATATATGTCACCATATATTAGTCCATGTAAATGATACATCATCATTTAATGTTAATCAAGGTATGCTGATGATTCCTCTCTATTTTGTCATATCATCCCTTACTAATTTAATTCTTAGGTTGTTTTCCTTGGGCTCCTTTTTTTTTTTTAACTATTCTAGATAACTCCTTAACCCTTTTGTCGAGGTTAATATATGGTGGTAATCTCTCATATCATGTATTAATTATGTTAGAAACCAAATAACTAGGCTATAGTATTTGAATTGGGATAAGTACGACGAGAATAAGAAACCCTATAAGATTCCATAGATAAGATGATAATAAGACTACAACATCGAAATTAAGGCTCCCTAACCATTATTTTTTTCCCTCATGGGTTCTATTTCCCGCTGTTAAGCTGTGTCCATGTCTTAAGTTTCCTTAGATCATATTAATTACAAGGTTTTTACTGGTGGGGCCTTGTCCTTGAGCTCCTCACTAGAAAAATGAGTACAATGTACATTCACAGTTATACAATATTTAGGGTATGCAAGAGGGATCTTACATCCTTCCCCCCTTAAAAATAACACCATCCTCAATGTTCCTGTTTTCAACCAATTTCCTTCTTCTCATGAGCCATCTTTTCTTGGTCCATATTTTCTTTTATGATCTCCTTCGATTTTTCTTGGTTTTTCACAAGCCACAATTTCCAGACCTGTATTTTCCTGTAACAAGATCAGGTCTACCCAACTTCATTTAGTAGTACATGTCAAAATTTCATAATCCAAATTAAACATAAACAATGAATCATTTTTCTATACCACAATTGCGATTCATGGAACATCTTCTAGTATTTAATTTTGCATCAATAATGTAATTGACTCATAAGTAATTCATCTTTGCTCATTATTTTCAATCAGAACATTAAAATTCCTCACCCCTCTCCTCCTTTGAGGGATTTTTTTCCTACTCAGGTCTTACATTCAAGAGTCTAATTACTTAAAAAATTAACATATTTTTCATTCATTATAACATGGAGATGAAAATATTCCCCAACACCTTTGTTGATCATCAAAATCTCCCTAGAGTTCTTTTACAAATTCCCATGTGGACTTTTGGGTTATATCTGAGATTACTCTCCCTTCTGATGGCTAGTCAAAAAATTTCTCCTCAATGACATCAAACAACTTCCTGTCTTCCAGATGTTGAGCTGTCCCTAGGTCCTGCTATTGATATCATAACTCTTTCAAGATTTCCCTCAAGCCTCCTTACTTGGGTATGTGAAAGAAAGGTAGATTAGATTATCAATTTTCTCGCCACTTCATATGCCTAACACCAATATTCTCACACGGAAAGCATTTTCCTATCACCATTGTGCTTCCGCAACATATATTCCTAACACTAATGTGCTCACACGGAAATCATTTGCCTAACACCATTGTGCTCTCACAACATAAATTTTCCTTGTTCATATTTAATGTTAATTACAACCTTTGAATTTTGCGTCACACAGGCTTGGTACTTAATGTGATTTCAGTTTCATTGCCCCATTCTTGAATGATTTATAATTTCACGTTTAGTTTTCATGTAATCACCATCTATTGATAACAATAATTTAAGAAATATTTCATAAATTGAATGGAATTGTACCTTTACCATCATTCATGGTTCGTACAACCCCGTAAATCACCCAAAATAACTCCTTACTCATTTTGAGCAATTGAGCACAACTTGCTTATGCAAGTGCATTTATATTCCATAATGTATGTAGATTGTGACAACTGTCATAATCTTGGTAAAAACCTGCAATGTTACCACATCACTTTATACATCATTCATTAGTTCTCATTCTTCAAATACTAATATCCCTAAACATCTTTACTCATTTATCTTTGGATTATTATGAGTGAAAGGTAATTCCAACTTTACACAATATTTATGAGAGGCAAGCTAGGGACATCGAAATTCCAATTTCTATATAGTACTATTTTCCTATTATTGTCCTTTGAGGAAACCATATACTTCTCAATGGAGCTATTGTACTTTAAGTAAAACCTCCTTTTAATAGGGCAGAGCAAGCTACGTGTACATGTGTGTTAAACATTTATAAGAAGGAAAAAAATGCATAAACATTTATAAGAAGGAAAAAAATGCATCGTATTCATTGAGGGTAACCATAGGTTTTAGCATACTATTTCTTCTAAATCAACCCATTTTTCACAAATTAACGTTGGTGCAACATAACGGTAACCAACATGTTTCAAAAATAAAAATAAGAAAAATAAAAAAATAAAAAAACAATTTCTGAATATGAGGAGATATATTTTGATCAAATCTCGTTACTTACATACCAGTATTTTCTAAGGTGTCACCCTTTCACATAAGAACATAATCCTAAAGAGTACATATTGGTACTTTACTTAATATGTCCAATCTTCCAATTTAAGCATTAGATACTATAATTGTGTTATCACACATTTCATGGAACCCACCAATACCCTATGGGGTATGGTTTTGCTAGGCTACCCACTCTACTTCTACTGGCAACAATTTAGGTTTGACCTAGAGTGAGCTTTCAGTTTAGACTTCCCTCCGAAGTATAGTCGGTGTGTGCAATTTTTCTCTAACCATACATGGAATGATTAGTTTTGAACCAAATCTTATGATAAGCCTAACATTCCTATGCCTATAATCCTTCTTTACATGTGACGAGTGTCTTGGAAATATTCTTCAAAACGGTGGTGATTTCTACTCTATTGATTACTTAGGGGTGCTGGAGATTTCCAAATATTTGAAGCATCAATACTCTTCAAAAAGCATACTAGACACATGCTCTTCCATTATTATTATTATGATTTATGCCTTCATAATATTTTTACAAGCAATTCTAAGAAATTGACTATACTTATTCCTTAATGTACAAGGAGTAAAATTTATAGTCCAACCTTTCATTTGAGTGTGTAAACATAAACATAACCCTTACAACAAGATTAAAATTACTCATACACTTTTGTCGATAATGTAACAACATACCTTTGCAATGACACTTCATTCATTTATCCTCTTAGTTACCTCTTTCCTTTGTGGTATTTATCTTCCAGCTATCTTTCAATGCCTATCCGCTCATGCATTTTGAAACCATGAATACCTACACTTTGTACTCACAATTCCTTTTCAAATATTATTTGTGTCATAAACTCATAAAGACAATCCTAAACTGTAATATCAGGTTACTATTTGAATTTCATAGACACTTGATACATCCAAATATTATTTTCAATGTTTTACTTTCACAACAACTTAATCCTATTACACTTTCTTGAGCCCTTAATGATATGCATCTTAATCCAAAGTTTCTATAAACTTAAATTTGCATCACTAAACTTTTCTTTATTTTATCTCGCCTTCTCTTCACCATCCTTGACCTCATATGGAATTAACCTTTCTAATACACTTTCAGTAAATTCAATTTGTATGATAACCAACAGTTCACATGTAACAATACCATATGCATATTTATGTACTAAAGAAATCCAAGTTAGCATCAAACATAGTACTACATCTACTTCCTCCTCTGCGTAATTTACATTTTAATGTATCCAAGTCTTCCCAACATCTTTTATTCATGCTTTTTAAATTTTATAATCACTCGCTTAAGAAATTGTTGTGGTAGTAGTTATTTTCTCAACAATGAATACATATAAAAAGTGCACAACATACTTGTTTGCAAGTGAGTCCATTAGGTTCGAGTGTTGTCAACGTTGCTCTGATACCATATGTAACAACATCAAAAATTAAAAATTTTAAGGAGAATGTTTTACTATCAAAAGTAAATTTTTACCTTCGATGCAATCACACAAACTACTGATATTTTTCAAGTGTCCTTCTAGAGTTCAGATTTGTTTAGCAAGATATACCTGTAGACTTGTTAATTGTTCATGCCACTCATATTCATCAAAGTCCATAATCTAAGGAAAAATATTTTATGCCTTCTCATCTTGCTAATAGTCTTTTAGATTACAACTTTTATATGGAAACTTTAACTTGTAACAATACCATCATATACTTCCTTTGCTAGTCATAATAATAACATAAATCTCATGATCTAAATCTCCTACTTACAATGCATTCATATTTTACATAAATATGTTTCCTCTTAAAAGTGGAATGCTTATGTGCAGCTTTAAATTATCATTTTGTAACTTGCCCCATAATTTAATTGACCATATTTCAACATGCAAGGACTTGCGATTTATTACCATAAGATATAGGTTTTCTTAAGCGATTAAGGTGAAGATGTTATAAAAGACTATTTGTTATGTATTTCTAATTAATGAACCATAAGGGGCATACTTCCATTGATATCCATAGAATATATTTATAAACCACATTCAAGATAATTACAGTCGTGCTGAAGACAAAGTATTAATGTGATTCCAATGATTATTATTCATAACTTTAAGAGGTGTACAATCATTTCGTTATCATATTGCCATCAAAAAATCCTTTGTGTGCAGACAAGAAATAGTCATTGCTTAAAATCAATTGACAAGGTTGCAGAAGAAAATGAGATGTACACAACAAAATACATGGAAAAATGAAACAATTGGAAACAAAACAAGAGAGACGCCAATGTACGTGGTTCACCCAATCTATGGGTTACGTCCACCAAACTGTCACATCCTGTGACATTAATTATTAAAAGCTTACAATTCCACAACATCATTGTTGCATTACTTCCTTATTGTTCCTCTTGTAGGATCTCATGCCGAGAGTAT
Source organism: Pseudotsuga menziesii (assembly GCA_001517045.1). Classification (NCBI taxonomy): domain Eukaryota; kingdom Viridiplantae; phylum Streptophyta; class Pinopsida; order Pinales; family Pinaceae; genus Pseudotsuga; species Pseudotsuga menziesii. The sequence goes on along the minus strand of LPNX010577049.1, from coordinate 260,547 downwards.
TCTAACTACTTACTAGTACCACTAAAGGTTCCTCATTAAGAAATACATTAGGTCCAGATGGATCAACCAAGGAGATCCAAGCAAAAAATGTTTGTAACAAAGCATAACCTTAAGTCTGAAAACGTCCCTTTAGTTATTATTTTTATTGTCACACCATCGCTAACTTGTCGATGGATAGGGTTGTTAATACATAGCCTATAACACAAATTAATTAGACCTAATGGTTCCCAAATTTTACTGGCCTAAGAATCCACCCTATATATATGCAAACTATATCCATGGGTGTATTGTGTAACGGTTTTTCATTAAATCGAACCCATTCTTCGTACCCTAGTGAAGTATCTTTAATCAATCTTACTGAAATATCCCACCCAAGTAAATTTTATATCTTTCATCATACCCTTAAGGTATACCAAAGATAGGATGACCATATGTAAGTACGAATATCCATGACTATTTTTCAGATATAATTCCAAACATACATACTTAAGTCCCTACAAAAATTAATATATAGGGTATAAAATTTTTCAAACCAACAAATGGAAAATGTTGCTTAAGAACAAGAACCTAAGTGTCAGATCCAAACCACTCCATAGAAAATAAAATCACACGTAGGAAACTCCAATCTACAATGGGGTTCAGAATCCGAGTCGATCCATGATAACAATGCACAAACAGGTTCACAAAGCAAACTGTGGAGTTCAAAAACAAATAAAACCACAATATATGCACACGCAGAGGGTGATCATGTTTTATGCATAAATATATATGTTTATCATTCAACCTTAGGAAGACAGAGATCCCTGAATCGTGACGAGAGAAATTGTATACCCTGGAAAGCTTTGAGGTTAGATCTGGATTAAGGTCATCTATTACGGATCCGATTCCCAATGAAAAATTCAGCTGCCACAATGACCATCATAATCTCTAATTATTTGGCATCAACCCATAAAATGGGAAGGTACTAATGATATCATAACTCGAATACAAATAGGTTCTAGTTCTGTACCGATTCAAATCGGTTATAAGAGCTAGGTTTTCCTCACCAAAATAAGATGCCTTCTCACTGACATATAAATCCCCATGATAAGGAAGAAAAACTACTCCAATGCCCATGATATATGATCTTCCAAAACTTGAGCTTGACAAAGATTTCAAAAAAACTGTTCATGATATGTTAGTTGTTACAAACTTGAGAAAGAATCTACAAAATTTAGAAAACATTTACAGACTTAAGGGGAAATGTGGTCTAGATTAACCCACGCAGCAATTTTCCATAACTGAGTCATACTTTCATAGGACACTTTTACAGATCAAGGCGAAGAAGTATTACTCTTTATTTTTGTATAAATATTGGTACACGGACACTCGAAGATCAAAACATTTCTTGAAAGCATGTAGAGTCTATCCATGTGGACACTGGAAAATATCCCATACTAAAGACTAGAATTCTCCTAGACCTAAAAAAAAAATCAAAGGTTTCATACACAGAATAAAACTCATTAAAAATATAGTGCCTACCTTGTGGGACCACCTATATAAAAAATCACAGATATGAAATTCATAAAAAACATAAACCCATCGCAACATGTAAACATTCGTATTGATAGCTCCCTATACCAAGATCAGTCGGAGGCGTTTGGGAAATGTTTGTAGGGTTCCACAATATCATACACCCTACTTGCTACAGTGGAATGCATGCATTTTTAAATCTAAAAAAACATACTCACAATTATCAAATGCAAATAGTCCCTTTCAGATCTTTATAAAGCATATCATGAGCCCTACAACCCTCCATTGCAAAGGTCCCTCGTAGAGGCACTAGATCCATGTTGTAGAGGGTTACTTGTAGATAGTAATGGACTCAATGAGAAAACTCACTAGAGGAAATCTGCCATTCTTTTGTTCAACTAACACTCTGATTTTTTTTCCGAAATGGAAAATAAAAATCCCCCCTACTTGCTACATTTTCCTCATACTTATAGTGGGGCGGATTTACTTCCTGGTTGGTGTTTTCACCCCAACCACTAAAAGGTTTAATTTCTAGTATCCATTACTGTTACACCCATCCTAATTAATGAGATAAATTTTGGAAAGATCTAAGAAGGACACTAAAGACCCCCGACATAATATCCACAAGGATCTCTTTAAATTAGTTGGTTAAATGAGAGAGATCACGGTAGTTTAAAGTTTACATGGAAACAAAATATCCTTACTCAGGAAAGATCACAAATCCATAATTTAATTCATGCAGTATCCCTCCACGCTTTGAGTTTTCAACATTTAGCTTCGATATATAAAAATATATCGACACTATGTTTAGGGTTACTGAAAAATGGTTATAACTATAACTATATATATATATATATATATATATAAAATTTCATAGTTTAATTAAGGTATAAATATATACTAATATATGTCACCATATATTAGTTGATGTAAATTGTACATCACCATTTAATGTTAATCGAGGTATGCTGATGATTCCTCTCTATTTCGTCATATCATCCCTTACTAATTTAATTCTTAGGTTGTTTTCTTTTGGCTCCTTTTTTAAAATTTTTTTATAGACAACTCCTTCACCCTTTTGTCGAGGTTAATATATGGTGGTAACCTCTCATATCATGGATTAATTACGTTAGAATCCAAACAACTAGGCTATAGTATTTGAATCACATTTGAATTGGGCTAAGTACGATGAAAATAGGAATCCCTATAGGATGCCATAGTTAATATGATACTAAGACTATGGCATCAATATTAAGGATCCCTAACCATTCTTGTTTTTCCCCTCATGGGTTCTGTTGCCCGTCATTAAGCTGTGTCCATGTCTTAATTTTCCTTAGATCGTATTAATTAGAAGGTTTTTACTGGTGGGGCCTTGGCCTTGAGCTCCTCACTTGAAAAACAAGTACAATGTACATTCATATCTATACAATATTTAGGGTATGCAAGAGGGATATTACAGGCACATATTGTTAGGATTATGCAAAATTTATATTGTATCAAAATAATGTTATTAGGGTTAAAGGTACAAATGTATAAACACTAACATTATATTACATGTGAAACACCTCTTTAAATTTGGAATTTCATGTAAGAATAGGAGCATATAGTTGCATTGATTCCTCTAGCTACATCGGTACATGGCAGTCAAAGGTTATGACTAAAGGACCATATTAGAACTTCGTATATGCACAATATGTTGGGCATGACTTAATTGTTGTTGAGGTGTATGATTGATTATAACTAAGAAGAAATTGTTTTGGTTGGGCATATTATATCATAGGTTGAAGGAAACTACTATTCTCAAGATTGGGTCCATAAAGAAACGTGATGAATTAGTTTGGGCCAGACCTCTCATGCTTCTCCTATATGTAGGCACATCAGTAGAATATGACTTTCAGTCTTAAATGGATATAATCCAAGGAAGCATTATGTTTTGTTAATGTTTTTCTATCGTCATAGTTTGTGAATTAATAGATCTGGAAATGGTGATTTATGGTTATGCATAACATTGAATGATTAGAGAAGTGAATGTTAATTAGTTTCTAAAAGAAGATGCTATCTTGTGTAACTATTAATTATTATAACATGAAAGATATTTGCTTATAAGAATTGCTGATTAATTCATGATTGTTGTATGAGTATATTTTATTAGCCTACTAAATGGATGCTAAATGAATGTAGGACCTGAATGTTAAAGTTGTGGCGAAGAGGTTCAGGTTAGTCGTAATAATACAACTATTGTAATAATTGGCATGCAAGTGAGTCCTAAGGATTGGGTTGTGCACATAAAACACTATTGCTCTTTTTATATATCCTCGCATGTACGACGTCATTCTTTAAATTTATTTCTTCTGAGGAAGGAAAATAAAAGGAAAAAAAATGGTGAAACTAGACGTGTTATGAACATGGACTACAGTATAGCCAAAGTGAATAGTAAAATGTGTTGTACATAGAACCAATAATGTTTCTAGTTTCATAGAAAGAGTGTACTAGCATAAAGCCTCTTATTTTGATGAACAAGAAATGTTGTAATATGTGGCTTAAGTAGCTGAGATGATAAATGAGGGTAAGTAGTTTACTTTGAAATATTCAATGTTATTGGAATCAATGATATGATAAACTAACCATCTATGGAGTTGTTGTAGGCATGGGAACTATGGCTATGAAGAGAACGAGGGATCCATGACTGTAAAAAGTTAAAAGATATGAGAGAAATCTCATGTGCATAAAGTTTTTACCCACAAGAAATGAGCTGAAAAAGAAAGTGTACAAGAGGTACATATTTTCCCCTGGCCAGCTCGAAACCAATATGCATTATGGGGATGCTCAAGTGTAAGACATTTTGGTTAGGACTCTTTCTGCACACATTCACACTGCATAAGAGGACTGTCATGAGAGTGGGAACTCCGTGAAGAGAATAACCTCTAGGTATTACAGTGTGTGAGAAATAAATTTCCTCAGCTTGGTGAAGCACCTTGAATAGAAAATGTAGGAGATACGCATGAAGAAGGGTATCACCTTGTGTTGGGTATCTTGGATTAGTACTTGAAGTACCATTAGAACTTGGAGTGCTTTCTTGGATGGAGGACATCCAGAGAGACTAGAAAGACGCTTATACGAAATAATACTTGGAAAAGGTATACGCACTACAACTGAATTCAAAACTATAAGGTAATATGTTTCTCTATTTGTAAATAGAACAATATGTGTATTGGAACCACTGTGAAATATGCAATTAAATAGGGTTGGTTTTCTAATTATATGTTGTTGTTGATGTTGATGTTTGTAGGACATGCAGCTGTATGGTTATGGTGCAGGTTGGTGACCTAAAAGCAGTTGAGGTAATCCCATTAATATAAAAGATTAAAGAAATAGGTTAAAGAACAACAAATGCTTGATTATGTTCATAATGGAGGGAAAAAGGAGCAAGAACCTGAAGAATAAATAAGGACAAGTCCAGACAAGAGGCAACACCGAGGATAGTGTTAACTCTAAGGGAAAAAGGATGTAACATCCCCTTCAACTACCACGACCCAAAAAACATATTGTAAGTAAAATGCCACTGTAACTATCCATCCTAACATTATGAAAAAAATTTATGGATGTGTTTGATAGCGTTAGGAGACTAGGAACTTGACGTGACTAAGAGCGATTGGGGAAAAATTTACTAAGGGGAAGTTTTTAATGATAAATGGATCCTTAGGAAGTGTAACAAGTTCTTGACAACCTAAACCTTATGGGGTCATCTTAAGATGAAGTGACTCTTGAACAGGTTAATTTTTATTCATTATCGAGAAGTTGGTCGGTATTATCCTCTTCTGGTATCAAAGAAAGGATATCCATTATTTTTTCGGAATACTTATTTATGGCATGAGGTGCCAAGAAGACCTTCCTAGAAATTTTATTAACAGGTTAAAGCTTCCCCTTGAACAAAATTGCTGTCAATGATATTTGTGTTCCCTTAAGGTTATCTACACAAAAAATGCAAATAAAGTATTCTAATCAATTAAGTAAAATGATTTACATGTTGTACATACATGCAATAAAAAGTATTTATATTCACATATTGGATATTCCTTATGTATAAACTAATGACTAAATTGAGTTATAAATATGTGAACAAGGTTCTCATAGGGGGGGTTTCTGCATAAGTATCGGATAATTAAATTTGGGTAAGGTGCACACCAGTTTGGGCCATAATATTCATATATTTAGGATAATTCAGAATTACACTCTCAGTTCAAGATAGAGTAGCCTTTAGAATTAAGGAAGACATAACTCTATAATTAGCCAAAGCTTACGCTTATTATTTTTTTATGGTGAATTGCTTTAAAACAAGAAGGAAAAATATTATTTCCATTCTCATACATAATTTAATTAAGAAGTAAAAATTGAACTTTACTATAATAAGAGAAATTTGTAGTGGTATTTTACTGAAATATAGTGGTTGGTTGGGCACAGGGCTCTAATTCATTACTGCACCTTGGAAAATGGGGAGTGTGCCTCATAAAATACAACGACATATTTAGTTCCAAGACATACTCGATTCTCTGCGCACCACATGGGGAGTCATTTTTCCTTGGTTATTTAATGGAATTACCCATTCAGGGGCGGGGGGGGGGGCATGGCACGAAGGAGGTTGTAATTCCTGTATTCCTTTTAGATGTGGAGGCTAGCTGCATTTGGGAGAGGAAGACCCCGGTGAAGGAGGTTTTGCTGCGTTTTTTCTTATTATTTCTGCTCAAGAAATTTCTTCGTGAGTTTTAATTGCTAAAGAAATTGCTTTCTGTATTTGATTCCATAATGGAGTAGATATTTGTATCCGAATTTTGCTGATTTATGATTTCTGGTGTTGATACACTTGATATGTTTCTTGTTGATACCATGTGCAATATCTGGCGTTTTTGGCCTACGTTGTCTAGATGCATTCTTAGGGAAGTTTTTATTCTATCTATGCATTGATTTAAAGGTGCTTGTGCATGCATTTCAATTCCTACCTGTCATGAACACGTTGCATACCTACACGAAGAGACCTATGATGCATTTCCAAATTTTTGGGCTAGGTCATAATGTTTACACTTTGGGGATAATCTGATCTTTCATGCCTGGTTTTTCCCATTGGGAATCTGTTATATATGCGTCTGCCTCTCCAAAGGGGAATTCCTATTTGCATTTCTGGAAGTGAAGGGAACTTGAATGCATTATAATTCATCCTATTATGAATGCGTTCCCAATCTGTATGAGGTATTGTATTTTCTTTTATGTCAGTGTGTTGATATGAAGAGAGATGTGATACATTTATTTTGGGTGTATGGTTTAGGTATGAATAGATGTAGTTCATCTTGTTTTACTGTAAGTTTTGAATGTGAAGAGATTATGAAAACATCTCATCCCTTGCTGTTGTGAATGCATTCTTTCATCCCTACATGCCATGATGCATTTCTGATATGTCTGTGTTTTATTAAAGATATGGAGTAATTAAATACACATGTTTTTTGTCAAAAAATAAAGAGCGTTTATTGATGTATGCATTGTCCAATACTTGTAGCGTTGGTTATGCGTGGAGCATTGGTTATGCCTAGGGTTAGTTACACGATCTTGAGCGTTTGAGATGCCAGCGAGTTGATAAATGCTGAGAATTAATTTGGATAACCTGCATTCTTATAAACCCTAAGATATGTATTGAATATGGATCTCAGTAATTGTTCTTAAGTGTGTGATTGAATATCTTAGTGTTTTGTCATCTAGGCATTTTTCTAAGCTTGCAGAAATTTTGGTGGTTTGAATAAAGAGTGCTTTCGACATTTTTCCCAAAAACCCCAAAATGTAAGCCTGCAAAACATTTTTCTTTTTTCTTGTCGTTAACTTACTGGTGTGGATGTGTGTTCTCAAATATCAAGCCTACGAATCCTTATCTATAAGGTTTAAGGTTGTTCTTGTGTTCTTTTACCAAAAAGAGATTTGAAATTTTAAGTTTAGATTGATGGTTTGGTTTCTAGTGAATGTCTGTCTCAAAGTGACCTCACGATAATTGGGAATAAACATTATTTCCTACGTTTCATAAACCTGAGCGTGTATGAGATTCATGCATTTGTATTAGGTATTTTCTGTGTTTGAAATATTTCACACGGGGATCCGCGTCCATGTTTGAAAAATTTCCAGTGTTGAGTTTTCCTTTAACCTTCAGGATACTCCTGTGATTTAAAGAGGGATTATGTTTATTATTTTACATCAGTATTAAAGTTTTGAAGGCAGTTTTCTAGTCCACTCCACGGTTTATGTTACAAGTCTGCACTCCATTACTACCATGTTATGTATTATATTATATCTCTTCATGACCCTCTAAAAGGATTCCTCCCTCTCTCTTATATGGTATGCATAGTTACTTAAACCTCTAACTAGAAAGAGTCATGAGAAATCTATTAATTCTAGTTGATAACAATAAAGTTGGTGATTAACAGAAAAGGTTATGAGACGTTTTTATTTAAAGCCCTATCCATATCAACATGATATACAACATGCTAGTCTTTTATAATGTGGGTTACAGGATAAACTGAGTATTCTCACATGAAAAATCAATTTCAAAACCAAGTCTAATTGGCATACTAGAAAATAAACTAGTATAATTAAGGCATACAATGGAAATTGAAAATTCTAATGTTGTTCATTAAGTGTTAAGAACCATACAAGTAGACCCCTCAGTTAGTATTGGGATTTATTATTTTTGGGTAACTTAGATCTTGTTGGAGGTATTCTAGTCAAGCCTTACCTTAGTAGAATCGTCGCCCAGCTTGGGGGTGGCTCCAAGCGGAACAACACACACCACATGGAGCCAAGGGATGGGACGAAAATCGTTGTCAAGTTTCTAGTCACTTCAGTCCTTTTGACTATTTTTTCTAAAGTATATTTTTTATGCTTGTTTATTTTCTTAAGTAAATGTTGAATGCATCTCGCTTGATGGTTCACCTAAAAATGTTGAGTTAGGTCCCATGAACATTCAGTGTGAGTAAGGTAAGTATTTATTTTTTTCTAATGCATGTTTAATATGTTTTCCTTAAATAATAGTATTTCGTTATTATATTCCTCCTAATGTTTTATGAGCTCATATGTTTAATGAAAAGCTATGATCGCAGAGAAAGTGTCGCAAGACAGAAACCAGCCTATGACGATAATGATGGTAGTATGGTAGAGATAAATTATATGGCTTAGGCATATCTAAATATGTAATTTGACATCTCACAAAGATAGATTTTATTTATTTATTCACAGAGATGCAATTATCTAACCATGAATTTTACTTAGAAGTTTTATGTCTCTTCTCCCGTCGTTTTTCCAAGAAGAATAGGAGCCCTCATAAGATCCTTGTTACAGAATTTATTAATCGTAACCATAGAATATTATTCTTTAGTATCGTCACATTCAATGAACAATCCTATGACATTATATTTGTATATGTCTTGTTGCGATTGTTGTATTTGTTATTGTTTGACGAAAGGCAATAGAAACACAAGCCTTGAATTTCTTATCTACAGGATTAGGAGACTTTATGATATTAATGCCAAAAGAGAAAATGTATGATGGCTGATGTTGTTGTTGTCTTTATTGAAGAACTGCTAGAATGGATTTTAATTTCAACCTAATAACACCTTAATTTTGGTTAAGGTCAATTATCAATATCTTCTAACTTGTTTAGACATTTGCAGCGTTAGGAGAAGCCTTATTTTTCTATACCTGAAATCGACAGATCTGTCTAAATTATGGGTATGTTACATATGGTATCAGAGCAGTGAAGTTACATCACTCGGGCCTAGTTGGGCTCAAAATGATCCTACATGTTTTTTTTGGAACTACTGACCAAGTCTACTTTGAGATAATAGGAATCCACAATTTTAGTCATAGTTACAACATATGATCATTAGGTTGTACCATCAAGAGGATATATAGTTATGTAAGAGAGGCTGAAATACCTTTGAGAAAATTACAATGCGATGGCCATTAATTTCTCCTCATCAATGTCGAGCACAACTAGATAAATACAAGAGTATCTTTCTATCTCTTTTATTAATTCCAAAGATGTTTTACGAATTGCTAAGACCATTTTTTCATCTTTATTAAGTTGCACAAGTAATTTTTCATTGAGGTATAGATGAAATCTTGGTCGATGAAAATATTATGGTAGTTTCGGTTATGAATGTTAATGTGGAAGTTACTTTTTTTAAAGGAGTAACCTTTGGAACTTATATTTTCAAACTAACCATTAAGGAAATCATATATTTTGGACGAGATTCTTAGAACTACCACATTGACAAATTGTACTAGATTGCATTGAGGAACGTCGTGAATGTTGTTGTTAAGGATCCTTAATAGAACATGAATTAAATGTTATATACTAGATTGGAAAAAGTTACGTCATGAAAAAATAAAATATAGGACTCCTAAAGATATGGGGAGCATTGAATATTGATTATAAGCCATGTAGACCTATATTTGTGTTTGTAGTTGGTATGGATAAATATAAGTGGCTCATGAGAATATGTTTCGAGTCGATTTAAAGATTCCATTATGTTAGGGAATATATATAAATATATGTAAATATATAAAACTTACTTTATACATACTTTTTCTCAGAGGGAAAAGTAGTAAAATTTGTTGGAGTTAACGACGTAGCTATTAAATGGAACTTGATAAGTTGATCATTTAAGAAAGGAGTAAATACATTTCCCCTAAACTCTCATGAAGAATAACTAAATTTATCATGTATAATATTTAAGTAGGATGGTAAGTGATCCAAAAATAGTACCTATGTTAGAGGCACATATTGTTAGGTGTAATATCCCAAATTTTGGACATACCATTTATAGGCATGAGCCTATTAATCATGCTCATTATATTGATGTTTTATTTTATATTGGTTCAAAGACCCCACTGCATATGAACACGATGATTTCTTTTGTATATTGGGCATAAGCCAATTGTTGATGATACATATGGATATAAATGATGGTTGTGTTGGGCGTGGACCCCGAAGCACATGATTGATGAAATGTTTTTTATTGGGCATTGACCCTAAAGCACAACATTGATGAGATGTTTTGTGTTGAGCGAGAGGCTCTAGATCACATGAGTACTTACATTTGTGTTGAGCATAAAGCTTTGGAACAAATGAAAATATAATTGGAAATGTCGGGCATACGCTCTGGAGCATTCGATGTTGATGTTGAGCATAAGCTCTAGAGAATCAGATATTTGGCCATTGTATCCCAAGGTGTATCGTACAATTAAATCCTAGAATTTAGTGTTGAGCGAGAGCTTTGGAATTGCACTATGTTTGTAAATCCCTATTATAAGCATTGAGTATGGGCTCTGGTAAGTGCTAGGGGTTACTGAAAAGAATTAAATAACTTATGAGTGAAAACAACTTGATAAAAATATTGATCTCATCATACTTATTTATAAGTGATTAAATGAAATTTTGAATTTTTTTATTCTCATCAAGTACTGAAGAGCTACCACATTATACGAGGGAAATCGAACATGCAAGGATGTTTAGAGTTTCCTAGCCTAGTAGACCTGAGCCATATATCTAGTTGACCTTCATAAAGAAGTGTCGTTAAGTCTAGGGATCATGACACATGATGCCTAAAGACAAATGTTAACAAGTATTTTAATACTATGTATTTTATACATGGTATGTATAAAGAATCAATTATGATTAATTATATTATCGAATAAAGAAAGAAGAGAAGCTCCACCAATTATTATTTATTATTACAGGATTGTAGAAGGAGCAAGTCGATAAATCAACTTGAACAATAGCCGACTTAGTCGATCAGCCGACTAAGTTGGTCAGCCGACTAAACTAGAGATTAGGTCAACCACCTAACATCGTGTCGGTTCACCGAACCGATAGGTAGTTATTTTGTAACTGTTCTGTAATCATATATATTAGGCTATTGAGCCAGATGAGAACTTAGTTTAGTTCACTGTGTTGTATGGACTCATTCATAAAATATAATCTGTTAATTCACCTATTTGTTCTTATCTCTTGTCTCTATTTTATATATATGTTTTAGTGTGTATTATTGGTAACCTTATGTGATCTGTGAGATTACAACATTGGTTCCTTTGCTGGTAGTACATGTCTAGAATGTATGCAAATAGATGATACCAGAGTAAGAGATTAAGGACTGGTGGGAACGTAAAATTGCAAACTATTTGCAAAATTACGCACGAAGGAACAGATTAACAATCGCACAAGCAAAAGAAACATTTTTCACAGAAACACATGAATAGTTTGTCAAATCAGTGCCCCAACTTCTGAAGAAACTCCTGGATGAGAAAGATGGAAGGGAGTAAAAAAAAATAGTTGCTGGAAAAACTAATCTGAGGAGGTAGAACAAACTTGTCCGAGTGGTTTGAGAAAATCATCGACAACTTCTGTAAGGAGAAAGCAGTAGAAGACAGAACTTCGGTGGAAACTGTCAAGGAGAAATTTTACACAGATCTCACCGAACAATTTCTATGCTCCTTACGAACCTTGCTATTCAAATTCCTGATCGAGAATGGCGTAGAACATATTTTTGAACGCCGTCCATCACTTCACGAACTGCCATCAAACTCTAACTGGGCAGAGAAGTAAAGGAAGTGGGAAAAATTTATAGAAGAAAGGGAGTTGGAATACTTCCTAAGCAAATAGACCGAACTATCCGGTCTTTCTAAAAAGCATCGGGTAGGCTATGGGGGGGTAGCTATTCATATGTCGATATAGAGTAGAGTGGATTCTAGTCGACTAGAAATAGATACCATTCACCAGTAATGAGAAGTCGACCAAAAAGGGAACTCAAGAGAATAGTATCACGCGAAGGTATGTCGGACATTAAGAAAATAGAGAGGGAAGAGAGACAACAGAGGAGGGAAGCAAGAAGAGAAAGAGCCTTAGAGATGCATAGAGGAATGAGTCCTAGGGAGACCGACCAGGAAGAGAATCCACCAGAGTCAGGTCATGACCGACATACAGAAGTCATGGAACAAGAGGCGTCCCCTGCAGAGGAAGAATTGTGGATAGAGTAGCCAGAAGCTCTCCAATTAAGAGCTCCCCATGAAGGAACAACCCTCGCTTTGTTGAATCCGCGTACTCAGATACAAACTATTGTCGAAGAGGACCTCTGACTATGAGCTGGTGACTTTAGTATATGGATTCGACTAGATGAAAAAACATACACTGGATGACACCTCATTATACGTCAACCAGAGGAAGGGAATTGGGTGACCTTTCAAGCGGCACCCTCCAATGAAAGTATCCACTTACTCTTACCTACACATGAAGGAGCACCCCCCCACCAAATACAGCTTTATAAGACACAAAACATTTAGAAGTGCAGACAAATAGTTGCAGTGGACCATCAATAGTAGAATTCAACATCAACCAACTGCCAGTCGACGAAGATTCGACAACCGACAGGAATGGAAGTTTCGTCAACCATAGTTCCGCAGGGACAAATAAACCAATAACCCCACCACCCTCACCCCCACCTCTGCCACCACCACCTCCTGAGAGCAGTGACAGTGATTCAGACATGGGTCATGGATTGGCTCACATTCCTCTATATGAGTGGGATGAGGACCCTTGATGACACTGGTTCATCTGGGAGTTGACTTGGGAGGCCAACCAAGTTACAGATGAAGATAGACAAATGGAACAGTTCACCGGTGCCTTGAGGAAAAGTGCATTGAACTGGTATATGACCTTTTTGGAAAGACAACCTAGAGAAACCAAAGCCAAGATTAAGGTGCAATTTCTATCATTTTTCAAAACTCCAAATTCCAAACACCTGGAAGCAAAAAAATTGAAAACTACATCACAGAAGCCAGGGGAGACTGTCCATGACTATGATAAGTGATGGAAAGACCTTCTGATCCAGCTAGACTATGTTATAGATGAGCAATTACTAATCCAGTGGTTTCTTGCAGGGTTATCTCAGAAAGTCTGCCGACATATCAGTCTGGAAACATTCAAATCTTACAAGGATGCGCTCACAAAAGCTCTCCAAGTGGAGATGGATGAAGACATACCCGCTTACTCTACTGATCATAGATTAGAGGAACAACTTGAAAATGTACAGAATTCTTTGAAGGAGTTAAACGTCAAGAATCAAGAGATCTGGTGCACCAAATGCTCGATGGCCGGCCACTCCAAAGACAACTATTGATAGGAATACAGCCGACAGGATGTTTGATTCGTGTAGACCAAATCATTTTGCAACATTTGCCAAGAGCACAAGAATCACTCGACAAAAGACTACCCGTTCAACATGAAGAACGGCAAGGCCTCTTGGTGTGCCATGTGCGAAACTAAAAATCATAACACGACTGACTATCATTTGAACCTGAAGAACTGGAAGAATTATTAGGCAGTCTACCAAACCACTGTAGTGGCACAGCATAACGAGCAAAACCACTTATCAAATGATCAAAATGGTTAGAGATATGACAGTCTATGATACGAGCGTCGGTACAACAATCAACATGCAGGTTATGGAGGAAGAGGTTGATTCCTTGGGAATCGCGACAACCGACTACGTCGACCCATCCAGTGCTTTACGTGCTATAAGGAGGGACGTCGGTATGTAGTCTGTCCATATAAAGACATAATTGACCTCAAATTTTGTACTCACTATGGAGTAGGGGATCACTCATTAGAGGATTTCCCTACCATGTTGGAAAAAATTAATACAAATAAAAATGCTAATGTCTTGTCCTGTGTGCAAAAAAGTGATGTAATAAACACAAAAAATATGCATATTGTAACTCAACAAGGAAAAAAAATAGGAAGTGATAACCCAAGGATCAACAAAATAAAAGAGAAAAATGTCTACCCTGATCCACTTAAAGAAAAACAAACATACAAATAAGAAACAAATGTATTCAAAGAAATTGCATGACAAGAACAAGATAATGACACTCGACATAACACAATAAACGAATTAATCCAGCTCGTACAAAAAGACAACTTAGTATCTCATTTCATCGATTTTTTGTATGCAATAAAATGTCACAACTCTGAAAAAATTACAAAGAACATTTGTAGCTTAAATAAAAAAGAAAAAGGTGACACTGACTCACTTGTCAACCTGGAAATCGAAGGATACCCTGTCCGACAAGTCGTGCTTGACTTTAGATCACAAGTAAACATTATGACTCATGACACTTGGGAACAAATGGGCAGACCTCGTCTCTATGAATCAAGAATTTATCTGAAACTAGCCTACCAGGGCCTAATTGAACCTATAGGAGTCTGGATAAATGTCGATACAACTATTAAAGGAATCTCGACCAAGGTTGACTTCGAAATCATTGACCCTAAGGAAGGATCCAGTTCCTTCCCAGTGCTAGTCAGTTGACCTTGGTGTAGTGTTACCACCTAAGTTGTACTTAGTGGTTTTTATCAAGTGAGCCCGGTGAACTGGAAAGGGCTAACTTGTTTGGACTTCAAAAAGACCTTTGGAAGTACTTCTGGGAAGTGCTTGTTGTACTATATCACATGTTCATACCCCATGAGGGAATTGTAATAAATGTTCTAGCATGATAGTGTTTGTAAAAGACTCGGTCTCTTAGACTTTATTTGTCAATCCGATCAGCCCATGGTGTTTTTTCCCTTGGTTATTATTGGTTGTTGAACAAAGGACTGATAATTTTTGAGTTTTTCACTCCATACCTCCAAAGTTGGGGTGGTCGGCTTGGCATTTAGGCCTATTGAGGTTATTAGAGTCTATGTGTCAATGTATAAACATGCTAGACATCATATTTGAGTCATATGAACATGTCTAAGTCCCCCTAGGTGTTTTTCAATTTTTCAATTTTTTAGTTTTTTCAGTGTTTTTTATTAAAATTTAATTTTTCCAAAACTTAGGCATTGATGGAATCTCCATCAGTTGATTTCACTTGATTCCATGAGTAATTGCGCCCCCCCTGGGCTAGATGGCCTGTAAATTGTATATATCTAGGCACAACCTTCTCTTCCAAGCTAGTTAGAACTGGGATTGAGGTGCTGTTGCTCTTGTACTGTATTGTTTTTTCGTTCTGGAATAAAGAAGCTTTGGAGGCAAGATTTATGGTGTAATGCTCTTCATGTGTGGATGTTGATTGTCAAATGCTTATGAGGTATAATATGCTTTTGTTTATCATTGCTTTGCTGGTTAATTGTTGGCCTTGAAGGAGAGAGATCCCTCCTATTAGGGTAAGAGTTTATTCTAGTTTGATTTATGCTCTTACTGCTGCTCGTTCTAGATCTATTGGATTCATATGTATTTTAAGTTTAATTGCATGCTTTCCAATCATCTCTTTCGGCAACACCTATGTTTTAACCATCTGTTTGTGCGAGGATTTTTAAGTTGCAGGTGATCTCACTGGTAGAAGAGGTTGATCTGGTTTGAATCTTCCTCATCTTCAGTATCTTATGAAGGACATAGTCCCTCGGTGTTCCACCAAAGTGTAATCCAAATCCCAACATTCCCAGGCTTCAAACACTCTTTCTCTCTCTTCGTCCTTTAAAAATTATTAAGCTTTCCTCAAACTGGTTACTTTAAGGTTTATTTTTAAATATGATCTATCTCATAAAGAAAAGCATACATATATCTAATTATAAATATCCCTTCAAATTTCTAGATCTTAGTTTCATTGTGCACATAAAGTTCAAATTCAAGAGATCTAGCTAAATTGCCTTAGTTTCGCAAGTAGTTTATTGAAAAATTCAAAGCTTGCTGTTAAGGTAGTTTCATTTGCTGTTCAATAATTTCAATATTATGCAATCAGTGATTTTAATTTTCTGCACAAACAGCAAGCCAAGATCCCAAAGAAAACTTGCTTTCCTTGGTTCCTTTTTCGTCGGTTTAGCTAGTTTAATTTCACTAATTTTTTGAGATAAAGTAGGCTAACCCAAAGGGACTCTTAAAGTGATTTGGGGCATTTGTTATTCTAATTCGCTCACTGTCATTTATCAGTTCTGACAGAGAATAAAGGAAGATGATTTCCGAAGTGGCTTTTGGAGCGCTCAGATCCCCCCAGGGGTCTCTCTTTTGTCACATAATTTGTAATTTTTTTGCATAAACTGTAATATCTTGGTTTCATCCTGTATAAGGACCAATAAAGATCTTTTTTATTAGTGCTATGATGTTTTAACCTCTGTAATAAAATCATCCTTTGAATAGGCTCTTTCGAGCCCATTCCCCATCCCCCCTGGGGGGATTCACGTCGGTGCCATCTTCGTCGTTTTCTGCTTATTTCCTTTTACTAGAATTGATCTGATTTGTAGGGTAGTATATTTTATCTTGCTGTTAATTCCATATTCCATATCTTACTTTCAAAAGTAATCATAATACTTACCCCACGATTTCCCGAGTGACCCGAAAGGGGAAAGAGATTCGTGGTAGGATTAATCAGAAAACCATATTTGTGTAGTTGTTTTATTTTTTCTATAATTTGTTTATCAGCAGCTTTAAAATTAACCCCTCCTCGATTCCCCGATTGATATCCACTTGGATCGAAAGAGGTTCTTGGAGGCTTTTCTTTTAAACAAGAACACATCTCTTAATAACTTATTAAAATTTACAAGACTCTAGTGTGTATGCTCTGCACTTGGCTACGGTTCGTCCGATCAGTCAAGATATATCAAAAGCACTTGGGTGACTAGCATAATTAGGACTCACCCTCCCCAATTAACAAACCATGAGGTGAAAATCAAGCACCTCGATCAAACCTTTACGGTGGCAAAATACCCAAAGGAAGTGGGAACCTACTGAAAAGTGACCTCAGCGCACCGATCTCTGTCACACCCTAACGGGTGCATTACGAACACATCCCTAGAGACTCCATTTCAGGCCACATATTCCTTGCGGGTAGCCATACAGGTTTTGTTTTGGACATACTCCAAGTACTCTCGGGTATATCTGGAGTCCCCCTTTAACCTAATTTAATCAATTCATACTTCATTTTTAACTTAAAACATACCAAGATGCAATCACAAAACATTTATTCCAAAAACATGCAAGCACACTAATCTCTTTTGACTCCATTTTTAAGGCACTGGTCTTTTTTGCTTCATATATATATTGTGCATCAACTTTGTGCTTTCATGTGTATCTTCGTATCTTGTCATCTTGATTGTTTATAGTTAAAATATTCAAACTCCTAAATAACTGATTCAGTACAACATCATTACACTAAGAAATCATCCTTAGTAACTTAATAGGGTCTACCCCCCTTGGCTTCGTTAGGAGTTGAGCCTAAACGGAGGATTCAAGAACAAGGTGACATCCTTGAGTCGAGACTTTCCCCCAAGGACACACCGAGTGGCTTGAAGATTTATGCCACGTGATCCAGGTGTGTGAAAAGGAGGCAACACTTTTGGGCGCCGTTGCCGGGGATAAATATTTTTATTCCCGAGTATGACTTAGCTTAACTTTTTTCTAAACAACTAAAAAGATAAAAAAAACTTTTGATTGATCTAGTCTTTAAAAAACATAAAAATTAAAACTCGATCCATCTGGCGACTCCACTGTCTAACATCCCTTCAAGAATTTCTACCCAAAGAAACCGTCGACAATTATTCAATCCTTTCCCTGATCCTGAAAGGTTTATTAGGGAAATATTGAATAGGCAGACTTCTCGTAGAAACCTTGAAGTTTTAGGAGACCAATCCCTCGCAGATATCCATAACATATTTGTAGAGAGTCATGTTCACCAATATCAAGAAATGATGGAATTTTACAAACCCCTTGACTTTTCTCAGATAGCAGGTGCTCCTCATAACATTCCAAAAGATGCTATCAAGAAGCTCCCCTGATTCGAGGGAAATAATGCTACCACTGCCAGGACTCATCTCCGAAAGTTTGAAAGGCACCTAGTCAGTTACTGTGATGATGTTGCCTCTAACCATGAAGATATCAAAATGAAGCTCTTTGCTTTATCCTTAGAGGATGATGCTGCGAAATGGTATGAAAACCTTGGTGATGATTCATATAAAACCCTTAATGAATTCCTAGCAGGTTTTAAGAAGAGATGGGGGGAAAAGAAAGAACCAAGACATTTGCTTGCTGCCCTTCATAATATAAATAAGATGGAGAGTGAAACCATGGATGAATTTAATACTAAGTTCAGGCGTGTGATTGTGGACCTCCCTAGAGACATCAAGCCAAGCAATGCCTCCATCTTGATATATTACATCGAAGCTTTCACTGGTGATTTGAGATACCAATTAAGGGATAAAGATCCGGTCGATCTAAAAACTGCTCAAGATCTGGCCAAGAAAATAGAAAGGAATATGCAATCTTCGGGCAAGTCCAACATTCCGGGTTACACTAGGGGAAACACTTCATACAACGAAGAAAAGGGAAAAGCCTTTGAATCAAAAGAAAAGGGAACCTCTAAAGACCCCATGGAAAAGATAGCTAGCATGTTTGAAAAAGTGATGACTAGTCAGGACCAATTCATGACAAACCAATCTGTGCAAATGAATAAAATCCAGAACAGAATAACCACACTGGAAAGAAATAATGGACCTAGGAATTTTCATCCAAAACAGAATCAAGTGTATCAAAATAAGTTTCCTCAGCAAGAGCGTAGGATTCCAAACCAGTTAGACTCAACTAAACTGGTAGATGAAGTAATTCCATGGTGTAGACCTTGTCATCAATTCCACCAAGAAAGCACTTGTTATGTTGCGAATCATGTCATGGAACATGGACTTCCCGAGGTTAGTAATCAGGAAACAAATTCAAGCGATCCTAATCATATATACATGGTAGGCCAGGCCTACCCTTTGTCACCATCCAAACAGTACAAGCCTGAGGATGAAACCATTGCAGAATATTATAGTGAAACTTATGATGAAAACTGTAATATACATGATGGGACTCCTATGTGTTCTCCTTATAATGATGACAGTCTTGAAGGTCTACTACCTTGTGACCTTTTCTCTGAAGAAGATGAGTATGAAAATGAGGACAAGTATAGCTTCGAGCATGATACAAGTGATGAAGAATCCCTTATCCCCGACAAAGATGTTGATGAGGAGTCCTAGACATTCATGGAAAATCCATTCTATGACATGAATAAAGAGGAAAATAATGAACCAGAAACTTTTGATGGTTTTGTTGATTTTTCTGTCTATGAAATATCTAAAGAAGAGAGCATGGACCATGTGGCCTTGGGAAACTTTGATATGAAAAAGGAGCATGCAGTTTATGCACATTATCAATATCAGTAATGAAGACAAAGAGAACTCAATATCGGAACCTGATATCAGCAATGGTGAATCCATCACATTTAACATAGATGATGGTGATGACTATTGGGATTTTTGTGGATATCTTATTAAGAATCCTATCTATGCTATATCCAGCAAGGGGAGTGTCTGTTTAGAGATTTGTGGAAGTCCAATCTACTATACTTCCATAGAGGGAAGCATGAATCTGGAGACCTTGGAAAATCCTAGTATGGAAAAGCAGCATTCAAAACTCTTATATGATCATTTAGAGTCATATCATGCAGAGCCGCACAAGAGTATCAGTATTGAAGATATGGAGAAGCAGTTTTCTGAAAATATGGATGTGATGCAGTTATTAGAATATCGATCTCAACTATCATCTTCACATATAGAGTTTTCTCATGACTTGGAGCTGGTTGGGGCTTATACAGTGAATTGTCATCCAGTAAGCCTTGATGATCAGTATGATGGTGTAGTCAATCTGCCTCATCATTCCAATTTGTACATCAACCCTGTCTAGTC